>JAHDVE020009780.1:0-22153 GCA_022606495.2 Halesus radiatus | reverse complement strand
ATAAAGACTATATTCTATATAAGCACCTATATTATTAATCTTCTACGAGTATAAAGACTATATTCTATATAAGCACCTAAATTATTAATCTTCTACGAGTATAAAGACTATATTCTATATAAGCACCTATATTAATAATTGTCTATACATACTATATTCTATATAAGCACCTAGATTAATAATTGTCTATACATACTATATTCTATATAAGCACCTAAATTATTAATCTTCTACGAGTATAAAGACTATATTCTATATAAGCACCTATATTATAATAATCTTCTACGAGTATAAAGACTATATTCTATATAAGCACCTATATTATTAATCTTCTACGAGTATAAAGACTATATTCTATATAAGCACCTAAATTATTAATCTTCTACGAGTATAAAGACTATATTCTATATAAGCACCTATATTAATAATTGTCTATACATACTATATTCTATATAAGCACCTAGATTAATAATTGTCTATACATACTATATTCTATATAAGCACCTAAATTATTAATCTTCTACGAGTATAAAGACTATATTCTATATAAGCACCTATATTAATAATTGTCTATACATACTATATTCTATATAAGCACCTAGATTAATAATTGTCTATACATACTATATTCTATATAAGCACCTAAATTATTAATCTTCTACGAGTATAAAGACTATATTCTATATAAGCACCTATATTAATAATTGTCTATACATACTATATTCTATATAAGCACCTATATTAATAATTGTCTATACATACTATATTCTATATAAGCACCTAAATTATTAATCTTCTACGAGTATAAAGACTATATTCTATATAAGCACCTATATTAATAATTGTCTATACATACTATATTCTATATAAGCACCTAGATTAATAATTGTCTATACATACTATATTCTATATAAGAACCTAAATTATTAATCTTCTACGAGTATAAGTGGCTCGACCATTGTCTCGTAACTCAGGCAGTACGCAATACAATAGAAGATATGCATATTGCCTACAATTCCGACTGGTCTGATCACAGACCGATGCACACTACTCTAGGAACTATTGGGCTACCTACATGTACTTCTAGTTGTACAATAGTGGGGGATCCATGCCGATGGCGGCCCAAAAGTCATACTCCAGATATGCACAATTAACCATAGGTCATATTTGTGGAACCGACACAGAAACTCATGACAGCACCATTGTAAATGCAGCCCAAATAGATGACCTATATAAAAATATTGTACAAGTATTACGTACCTCAGCAATGTCTGCATTTAATACAGGGAGAAAGCCTACAAAAGGGCGAAAATGGAAGGCTATAGCTGGTCGGAATGAGCAGGTTTCCTTACATTATGAAACATTGAGAAATGCACACATAAAATGGCTGCAGAATGGACGACCTACTGATGGTCCTATCATGGACGCTCGAAAACAAAGTAGATCGATCTTTAAGAAAGAATATAAGAAGTGTCAAAGGAAATTTGAACAGAATAAAATGGATAAAATAGCAAACAGCTTTCAATGCAAGAACTTTTCGTCTTTCTGGAACAAAACCAATAATGTATTGAAAGCAAAACATACCGCACCGAGCCATATTGATGGAAAATCTGAAAATAAAGACATAGCTGAAGTTTTTAGGAATACTTTTTCTCCACACCAGTTCAACCGCAAGTAATGGCTAAACAGATTGATCCACCAACAAATCAACCGGAACAACAGCCGTCCATAGTCATCTTACCTGAGATGATCCAACGAGAAATACGCAACATGGCAGAAGGTAAATCTGCAGGTCACGATGGACTTGTCATAGAACACGTAAAACATGCGGGGGGTACGTAACAACTCTGCTGGCCTCTCTCTTCACCGCTATGATCGGACTCGGACACATTCCGACAGAAATGTCCAAAACCATAATAATACCGATCTCTAAATATATTCCATATAAATACCTAGATTAATGAAGGTCACAATACGTGCGCAACACTAGAATGGGTTCTTCTTTAATGTATCAGCCGGAAAATACCAGAACACTTTTTGGAAAGAAGGGTTTTTCTTGTAATGCTAATTTGCTATATAATAGGCTTAGTGACAACATTCAAATTATAGATACGCTAAATTTATTTACGAAATGGTCAAAATCTCTATGTTATCTGAGAGTGGTGATTTCGCTTCATCCACGCTATCCCCTTTCTTTTAATCAGTGTTGAAACCTTATGTATGGTCGATATTATCGTTAATATTTATTACTTATTTACTTATAATTACTTACTTATTAATATTTACTTATTATTTTTTACTTATTTTATTTACTCATTACTTATTAATATTGGTAGGTTAGTTGAAATGGGAAGACGAATCAATAAACTTTATGTATATGACCTTGTAGACAAGTTACGAGTTACCATTAACGAAAAACAACAAAGAACAACGAGAAAAAATCCGTCCCGTCGCCATAATGCTCCAGCTCATTAATCGATGAAAAATGTTACCAAAATAAATTCAATTGACTTCCAGTTATTTTCTCATGCCATAAAATAACCAAACCCGACCCTCTCTAATATTTTTATTTATCTGTATCTACTCAGAACAACAAATATTCCATGCTGGACAGAGATTTCAGACAATTGAATAAGTTATTGACTAAAAAGCTGTCTATCTTCAAGAGTTTGGGAAATGATATCATATTCGAAAAAAGTATTTACTTTGCGGCTTGCCATAATTATAAGATAAAAGGATAAATTTGTTTTGAATCACTTCAAATTAATATAATAATCTCAACCAGTTTAAGAAGTACCCTTCCCCCGCCAGGAATACATTAAAACTAATAATAAAGATACAGGAGTTCAAATTCTTCACCGTAATAATAAAGGTAAAAAATTGATAATTTTGAAGCACCGGAAAGTAGAAAATCCCGAAATAATACTTCTAGATTATGAAATAACCAATTAAATGTTAATTGTTTTTGTGTTTAATTCGTAGAACTCCATTAAATTTTCATTCGTTCGTTCGTTTGTCAATTTCTAATTGTTCAAGTAAATTTAATATATACATATAGAAAGAAAGGGCCTAAGATTAAATTTACTTGAATAATTAGAAATTAAGAAACGAACGAATGACCCTAATATAACATTAATTAATAAAGTAAGGAAAATTATATACTCACCGCTTCTCAGTATGTTCACATTATTAAAACAATACAACACATTTAAATAAATCAATTAAGAAAACAGTGTCAGTTAAATACGAGTAAAAGCACATTATAAACGTGAAAACCTCACAGATTTCAGAATTTTAATTGCTTTCTAACTAAAACGGTTTTACCGATAATAAATCATTACCCATCCAAATTTTAATGGAGTGGGAGTAAATTAAATCATATAAATAAGTCGTCGCAATGTGGATTAACCACATTTTGAAAATGGCCTTAAACGCCGAAACAGCTGTCACAATAATAACAACTAAAAATACTTGCAGAACTTAATAATAACATTATTAAATTTGATTTACATCATAAGTCGTCTTTTAGATATTTTTCCAGTGAATCGTATTGTTCTTCCGAAGAAAACCCTAATTACCCTTTCGCCTTTGTAAATATTCATCTACTCGTATATTTATCGTTATTTTATATCGTAGTTTAGTTTTGATATATTTCTGAAGATTGAAGGGTACTTCCGAAACCGGTCGAGATTATTATATTAAATTGAAGTGATTCAAAACAAATTTCTGGGTTTATATTATAGGATATAGTAACACTTAAACATTATTAGAATAAATGTATCGGTCTTTGAAAGGTCATTACACGTTTTTTTTATTCCCCAGTTCTTTATTTTATAGTAAGTTAAAGAAACCCTTTGAACTCCCCTCGTATTAAATTCAAATAGGAAAATGGCGTCTATGTTCATTTGTTTACTTGGCCTAAACAATCAGCCGAAGATAATAATGAAATTGACCACATTTTTTAATATTCAACGCACAATAATTCATACCCGAACTTGAAAAAGTATACACAGCATACCTTCGGTCAAATAACAATATAGAGTGCACGCCCCTGGTGACAAATGATCTAATATTTAGACAAAGAAACTAAAATTCAGCAAAGATTAACTCGAATTTAAGGGCTTTGAAGAACGTCTCCTTCACTAATGGAATCAAGGGCATAAAAACGTATTGGATTTGTACTGGTTTAAGAGCGCCATTTTACAACCCATTTACAAAATATAAAGCATTTGAAGAGTTAATGAACAACTATTTGCGCTCAAGGGGAATTTTATGCATTTCAGCCGACTTCATGTTGGGTATTGGGCCAAGGTTTGAGCTTTTATGGTGTAAATAAATTACCCGTTGTACTTTTTTATGACATCGTCCAACGCGAGAGAGGCGAAATTAGAAACAGGACGAAATTAAGGACATAAAGGGTGCAGGGGTGTGTGGTACAAATAGCGTGTTAGAACAGAGAGTTACGGTAAATAAATAACATAAAAATGCTTTTTTCTATAAATACTTCGCGCTTTTGTGCGGAATAAAAGTTAAGTAAAATAAAATCAATTTGAGAGAAACACTAGAAAAAATACATTAACACAGTACTAAACGTCGATAATAGGTACCCACCGCTGACTTTGTAATTAATAGACTTGCACAAGTAAGAGTTCAACAAGTTTGGAGGTATTGTTGATATATTTGCTGACTACATTTATACAGTAAAGCGTCATCTATACCGATACTTTGATGAATCCTACAATATGTAATATTGTAGCTTGGATAATGTAGAGTTAACGATTTGTGTTATAATATTGTTTTAGTTTTCTGTTTCATGTCAGTGTAAAATGTTTTAAAAAAATAGTTCATTACTTTATCGTTTAAAATCTCAACTTACATATAATTTTTGATAGCTCTTTATATTATGTTCTAAAAGAATGTAAAAGCTCAGATGGGTGTTTAATCAAATAAATAAATAAGTTCGATTTCGACGACTGGAGGCAAAGGTCACGTGACACCCATTTTGGCACCAATTTACTGCCGTCTACGCTTGTTTAGCGTGATTTTGACTACGTTAAGCAAATTAAAAAACATTTATAAAAAGGGTCACACTAAATACTCGAATAAAATATTCGGTTTTTGTAAAAAGGCGGAACTTTTTACTCACTTGCTGTTTTCCATAAATTGACGGCACGCCCAGCTCGCGCCCCGCGCCGCTTTTTTGGTTTCTTCTCCTTGCGTGTTAGGGCATCTCCATGTATTATTTGCTCTGTGTGGTACCCACCTACATATCTGTTTATGAAATCAGTAAGTACCACCTCGTTCCGGGGTGGAAGTGTCGCCCTTGATTTTTTTCAGCTTGACAACAATTCTCTCGGCATGTTATCGTTTGCCACGTGAAAACGTGTCTATTTTTCGACTTGTTCTTGTATTGAACAGCTTTATTGTGCAAAGATTTATCAGCTTGTAAACTTTCTTCCATTTACTACACCAGTCTCTTCAACACCCAGTTCCGCATTTCGTTAGAAAAACAGTCCACAAATCATCCATTCAAGATGGTATCCAGTGATTTTAACGCCAGATAATTCCAGTGCTATGTAACATCTAAATGAGATATTCCTTGAAGTGTTAGTACTCGAAGGCTTGTAAGTTTATGACGATCACTTCTGTTTTCAGCCGAAAATCCAATTCAGCTTATTGATTCCCAAAGCATTAAACTTGTTTTACGGTCAGTGATTTCCGAGTACCATTGGGCGACTAAAAAACTTTATTGGACATCAAAAAAGAGTTTGATTGCTTTAGAAGGCTATTGGTAACTGCTGGGATATATCTGATTGGTAGGAACCTGAAAAATTTGCTTTGTTTTTCGGTGAATTTCGGCTTATTTTTGTGAAAATTCGCGGTATTTTTGGGAAACGTGGTGTTATTTTTCAGTTTATATATAAAGTGGTGATATTTTGCAACGTAAGTGGTGTTAAGTTTCAATTTTGGTATTTTTAAATATAATAGGTACATGTATTTTAGTTTTTTAAGACTGTTTTTATTATATGTTGTGCTCAAATCATAAAAATAATTATAATGTACGGGACGTGTAGGACCCGCACAAGAAAAATAGTGTATATATAGGTACCGGCACACAGGGATGCTCGATTATCGTGATTTGCGAATCGCTTAGCGAAAGGCGTTCGGAAGTTTCCCAATGGAGATGTTGTCGCTTCGAGCGTAATTGACTTATGACAGTATGCCAGTTAGCCAGTATGGTAGGTCGGTGAAGTAGCGGGTGGTGACGTCAGCGGTTGCTGGCTGTAGAAGACTGTCGTTGTCTGGTAGCGACAGGTCGAGGCATCCAAAGCAGAAGGTGTTGTTCGTTCCGCGGTTTTAGTGAAAAAGAGAGCACATAAAACTGTGGTTATAAAAAATACGTTTATCTACTTAAATTAATCTACACTGTAGACTCGTTCGATATAGTACTGTACCAAATGATAACTAGCCGTTGAAAATAATTGCAAAGCGCCATCAACACATAACGCTATGAAAAAAAATATTGCATTAACAGTTAATAAATTGAATATAATATCGAATTGCGAATTTTCCTCAACGGAGTCAAGGAATCAACTGGCCAGGTGGTACATATTATTTATCAATATTATCTTCAAAAAAAGGATTAACAGTTTACAATGTTATGCAATATTTGGAATAGTCTTTTGGTTATGTACCTTTGTACTAGACTTTGTTTTGGATTTCGGTATTCCAAAAAATACCAGAATATTGTGCTAAAAATACGACAATTTTGCGCGATAAAATGACAAAATTCGCCTTGAAATTCGTTTTACGGCAAAATGTGAATTTTCATGTCGCTACTGATAGGTAATAGGATGAAATTTGTACATTTAATATGGGCGATCAGCAATCTGAACTAAAAATACAACGATTTTGACAGTTGCTGCATACATAACTGTTAGTTTAGTTCGTATTGGAAATCGCTTTCATCGCTTACCCTTCTTAACAGAAGCCATATAATCAATTTGGTAAAGCATTGCCATTTTAGAAAAAAAACCTATAATATTTTGTTAACTTTGAAAAAAAATATTTATGGAAAGAAAGTGTTCTTCCACATATGTTGAAACATCATTCGACAAGTAAAATGTTTTGATGGGTATCACATCTTGAGAAAATTAGAGAAGAAGATTATTAGAACAAATATACAAGACATAATTGAATTCTACGTAGGTAGCAGTTACGTACATTGCTCCACGACCAAGGGTAGGCTGCAGTTTTTTTCAATATAATTGGATAGGATTGCATAAAGTATATCCGAAAAAGGCTGGTTTTAGAATTATTCTGTAAATGATTGCGGCCAGGTTAACAAATGTCGGTAAAAGTTGCTTACTGATATAGAGATGATTGCGGCCAGGTTAACAAATGTCGGCAAAAGTTGCTTACTGATATAGAGATGATTGCGGGCAGGTTAACAAACGTCGGTAAAAGTTGCCTACTGATATAGAGATGATTGCGGCCAGGTTAACAAATGTCGGTAAAAGTTTCTTACTGATATAGAGATGTGCGGCCAGGTTAACAAATGTCGGCAAAAGTTGCTTACTGATATAGTGTATCATATTCCAATTCAATTTTTTTTAACTCACGCATTAAATCATTATAAAAAATTCAGATCAATTTTCCTAAGCTAGGTACAGCTTTTCAGCCTTTATGGGCTGCATGCCACTGGCAGGTAGGATCTGTTTATAATTCAATAAACTAATCTATAGCTTGGCAATAAAATGTTGACATTTAATGAAGTGGAGCTAAATTTTTCACCACCACCAAACCACTCAATTTGTATTTGAAATTTGTATTATTCATTAAAAAAAATTCATATTGAGTTTACAGTACGTTTTAAATAAACAATCCAAAACAACATAAGTCAAAATTTATGTTTTTTAATCTGTGAATTAGATTTTGGTTTCTTTTGATTTAACATCCAATAAATGGATATTTTGATACATGCCGAAATACAAAAAAAATGCCTTTCCATGTAATTATCTTCCTTGCAAAGCGTTAAATAATAAAAAAGTTTAAATATAAAATTTTCTTAGAACATGGTGTAGAATTATCTGCTTTAGAAATGTATCAGTTATTTCTGAAAACCGTTTGGTTAAAGTCAAACGTATACATTTGGGCCATTGTGCCTTTTTAAACATACTTTAATATTCTTATGAGCCATCTTCTTTATTTATTTATTATTATACATACATAAGGGATTCTAAATATTTTACCATATAAATAATAATAAAATAGCGATACAGGAGTAAACATGGAGCAAAACGTAAAATAAATGCAAGTATAAACAGAACGGATGAGTGATATTATAGCAGAACACCATTATATTAGTGGTGGGCAAAGCGGCTCGGTTTAGTGAGCCGGATCACTAAATCAGCTCTTTGTAGTGTAACAGATAATATAAACAGAGGTCCTGGGTTCGAGCCCTAGATGCGAGTGACACCTTTTTTATTTTTCAGTTGTTTTTTGGATTCGTGTTTCATTCGGGGTGTGTTAATATTATCTTCTTCAATGATTAAATATTACAATGTAGTTTACAAACTTCAATAAGTTATAAAAAAAAAGAATATTAAATAACATTCTTAGGGCCGTCTGTTTCAACAAGCTATAGTAAAAGTAAGGTTTAAAAGGCTTGCTAAAGTTAAATTTCCCCAATATGGGTTTTTCAATCAGATTAACCGCCTGTTTTACGTCACTTCTAACATTAGTTCCTGTGTCGGACAGCTTGCCGCCCATTTTTATATTTTGTGAATAATTGTAACTTGTAAGGGAATTGGGTCGAGTGGAAAATAAATGTTGCTTCACTGTTCGCACACAGGCCCGATTCCCGATATTTTTGTATATGTGACGACGGGTGGTCTGTGGATGAGCATGTTTCCACAGACCACTCTGACCACTAGAATGAATAAAAATGACAGAGCGAGATGACGCGGTGGGAGGGAGACGGTGATGTCGGGTAAATTTCACGGCGCTACTCGATGCAGATTTTTGTGTCGATGGCACCGTGAGAAGCCAACTAGGCCGCCCGGCGTAGCGCCTAGTTGGTATTTGTATACAGGCTGAAAACGGGCAAATGGTCAATCATCCAGCGACACTCGAACCGAAATCACCTCTGCTCCACCGACCGCTCTACCTCGCTCTACTTGAAACCGACCTGCTATGTATTTTAATTAGTGTAATATACTCGTGTTTTTCTTCTTTGACCCCCCGCTGACTCTTGGACCACCCCCCAGACTACCAACACTCACGGAACCAGACCATCGAATGACCACGGACAAGGCACGCAGAGCAGCATCCGAGTTTGCACAAAAGTGTGTATTGTGCAAACGGATTTGTACAGCCGCAGGAGTTTTTACACAAAAAGGAATTTTGTGCAAAAGGCAAAGTGATACAGAGATCGTTGTCGTTTCCTCCTGGCAAAAGGAACGATAGGTCGCCACCCCCTCTCCCCCAGACCGCTTCGTAGATTGGAATCAGCCGGCCTCTACAGTTCGCTTGTGTGCCAGAACACGTCTGGTACAGTTCCTACTTTCCGAAAACCGATAGTTACTTGGCCATTTTGACAAATTTGACAGTTCTATCGGCAGAATTGCTCGCTTCAATGTTTCTTACTATTTATTTAATGAATAATATTATAGAGGATGACGATAATGACAACGAATTCCTCATCCAATAATATGTATTCAGCGAAAAGCGAAAACATTTCGACCATGCGTAAATAATAATATGTTCGATATGTTTTCAGATTTTCACGTCAAAAGCATTTTTTTTGGCTACTGGAGGGGGAAATCTTAAAGAAAATAATATATTAGGCTTATTTGGGAGGATTCTAAATTTTTAAATTTAAATCGTGTGTCGAAAGATCTCGAAATTCGAAATGTCTCAAATTCATTGATATTACAAATACTGAAAGGCAAATTATATTTTACCCAATAATCTATATATATATATATAAAAATCAATGTACGTTTGTTTGTCATCGATGTTCTCGAAAATCACTGGACCGGTTTCGCTGAAAATAGCACAGTTTCTTTTTATTAGTGCCGGTGAGATTTAGAAAGTAGTTTGAATGAAATCCAACATGAAAAACTGTTGCTATAACGTTTTAAAATTAGTATGAAAAACATTGATTCCGCCATGTTTTATTTAGGTTAGCCCATAGATATTCTGGTTAGCCACAGATTGCATATTCAAAAGAAGAAGGTTTTTATATATATTCTGGTTAGCCACAGATTGCATATTCAAAAGAAGAAGGTTTTTTGGGTAGAATATTATCAAAATGGAAAACACGAATAGGTACCTACTTAAGAACTTTATGATTTACATATTCAAATGAATGTTTCTTTATTTGGAAACAGTTACTTTGACTGTCAAATCAATTATGGTACCCTAATGACAAGCAAGAATTCACAACTTCATAACTTTATTCCAAATCTCGAGCAAGGCCGGGTGCACATGAGGTAGTATCGTATATAACAGGTAGACATTTATTTTTAAATGCTCACACGAATATTTTTATAGGAACAAAGCTGTCAGCGCCATTGATATATTCAGCTATATAAGAATATTTTCTAGATACGAGTACAACGCAAATTAAAACCCACGGCATATTTGGAGAGTTGTCGTTTGTACTCGTATTTCACCAGAGATCAAATTTAACCGTCGGTGTGGCCGCACCAAAAAATGATGCGTCGTGTTTTTTCACACAATTTGGAGGAATATTTTGCTTTCTCGACTGGCCACAGTAATAACAATTACTTTAGCAAAACTATACTTCGAACAGCGCGTGGTCCAATTTAACACGCGAGTTACTCTAACTGATTTAGATATCTGTTACAGACGGCCCTTAGAAGTTTATTTTAGAAAAAACTATCAAAAATCATTTAGACTGGTACCAAAAGGTACCAAATTTAAAGGCTTGAGTGAACAAATCTCGACATTATGGATAGTGGAGAATGGTACCCATAATTAGTAGAGTGTTGATTGAGGATTAGAAAATGAATTTTTCTGAGTCTACGGCCGGGAATGTTGAACTTGGTAAGTTGCAACAAAGAGGGTGAGTCTGTAATACAATTAATTTTTTAAAAATGCAAACGCAAATAGTGTGTTGTTCTATTTATTATAATGTTGATTGACCTTCACAAAACTTACTCCATAACTTCATCAAGAGATGCATTTAAAAAAAAGCAAAGTCCATTTTTTCAAAATTAAAAGAAAACGAGGACGCCCAAGGAAGGCATGGTATGATCATGTGGATCAAATAACTGATTTGGGTCATACGAAGAGTCGGTGTAACAGAAGAGAGTTGAGAGAGTTGAGAGTATGAGACGATCCTTTAATTCGATTGTTAAATAATTAAACTATATTTTTATTCGCAACATCAGCTGGCGATTGGCTCATATGGTATATAGCGAAACCACCTGATCACTTCTCCAACTGCATTTCGTTTACAAACAATTAGAATTAATTCGCGTCGGCTGCTATTATAATCATAAACAATATTAGTGGTTCTTCTAAAATCAGATTAATTTAATATTTCGGTATGTAGGCTGCATAAACGTAGATTAAGTTACATTTCCATATCTCTATTTCGACTAACGTAAAAACTTGGGTATTTTGTTTAATTTCCTGTTAAAAATATGAAATTATGTGACACGCTCATTGAAATAAAAAAAAAGTTATAATTAACTGAAAGTGTTATTGCTAATAAGTTACACAAATAATCAACATGATCAAATACTATTCATAATTTTTTTATATTTAATAATAATAATATAATAAATAATAATAATCAACCGTACCAATGGCGTGGAATCTTGTATATCAATAACTTTTCTCAACAAAGCATTAAAAACCTTCCGTCAGATATTAAACCAGCATTTTATACAAGCAATAAATAGTATAGGTAAATTTTTAATTAATGGTAATGATAAAGAAGACAGTTTAGACCACTCCAATGCAATGATTGCCCGGCGTTTTGTGTAGGCAAAACGTCGCGTAATGTTAATATCCGGGTAAAAGAACACTTAAGATATCTAAATAATAATGGTTTCTCCGAATTTGCCAACCATCTCTTAGAAACAGACCACACATTCAATAAAAGTACAGGCACTAGTTTACTGCATAAAAATGGAACAGGCATTCGACTAGATAACTTAGAAGCGTTAGAAATAAGGAAAGCCGAAAACACTAATAGTAGATTCATAAAGGATCAAATAAATTTAAATAAAAGTCCAATTCTTAAATTATTCCGAATAAACAAAGTACACACACTTCCCGGTCAGCAGGTACCTGATGATCTCCCACCCTTGGCCCTCCACTCACCTGATTTTATCAATCTATAACACATTTGTTTCTTAGTTCATAGTTTAGTTGTATACTGCCCTGAAGAAGCTACGGTAGTAGCGAAACCCGGTCGGCAAAAGTATAAATAAAAGTGATGTAAACAAAACTATTTATAAACATGAATGCTCATTGGTATTTGAAAATAAATTTGATTAGTTTGTCAGTTAGTAGATATATTTATTGAACAAGGAACATATGAACCATTGCACACCGGGCTCCCTAGCACAGAACATCCATAAAGGATTTATCGATATAGTATCGATAAACAAAAAAAGAAACAGATCACATCGACTAAATATGCTTATTTGTGATGACGAGAACTCTTATTTGTTCGCTGGTGATCTGCAGTCTTATTCAGGAACGATGAGAAGTTACCGACATTATCGATAAAATTTTTGCCGATGGTCTGTGCTAGGGGGCCAGATGACCTTATAAACGTGCGTTGACTCTACCGATGTCGGTAAATGAGAATGTACACCTAATAAATTTTTATATGATTTATTATGTTCTAGTTCAATTTGTAGAACTTTTATTTAAAGTTTTAAAATTTACTAATAACTATTATTATTCAAATTAAAAAAAAAAACGCTTTATTCTTTAAAAAAAGTCCCGCTAGATAATAATTAATACGCGTGACAGCTGTTTCGCCTTCCTAAGGCATTATCAAACTGTGGAGTAGCCACTTACAGACGATCTATTTATATTATTTTTGTGTGGGTACTTACAATGAAGCTCAGAATGCTTTCATCGTTATTACAAAAGCTCTTATTAATTTCTGAGTAAATTGACAGTTATTTTAATGATTTCATCATAAAATTATAAGAACCGACAATTTTCGAATTGAATAATAATCGTTATTAATACATTTTAAGAACTTGAAATCTTATAAATTAATGCTTTCAACAAGTTGCATAATTATAAAATAATTTCTTGTTAGATAAACAAAGTTCTGTAATTTGTGAAGCAATTGGTTGATGCTTTAATGTTTCTTTTTATTTTATTTTTTATTATTAAATTGAAAATTTTCAACAGAAAAAGACACAGAAAATAAAATAACCAATTTTTGGTCACGACCAAGATTTAATTTTATTTATTAATAATAAATGAAAATAAAATTCTGTGTTTCATATTTTTCTTGAGAACAATTGATATTATTTTATTTAATTAATATTACAATCAACGGTAAATATTAAAGAAATGAATAATAATTTAGTATTCTTTTTTTATGTTCAGTTCTTATATCTATATCAATTATTGCATTGGATTCAGCAACGGACTGATGCAATCTTATTGTTACAATGCTCCTGTCGACAAGCTACTAGGGGAGTAATTGTTGAAATAATATAAATAATATGCTGCTATTGCTTAAAAATAAGTTACAATGATTGGGCTAATTATAATATCTATCACTTGTGTCTTTCTTTGTGCGAGTTTTTGTAACTTTTAAAAATATTTTTCCTTTGACCGAGTTATTGTAGCTGGATTGTTCACACTAGTTAAGTTTTGTTGTTCACTTTGACTCAAAAAATAAAATAATATTATTTTAAATGATAAACTAATGTTTATAAGACAAGATTTTTTATGCATAGCACAAATATGGTAACAAATTATTATAAGCAATAATTGTTAACCTGAAAAATCAAATAAAGTGAATAATCTTCCGAGAAAAAATACATGCTGCCGACGGGACACGAACCCGCGAATGTAATAAGCAATGATTGTAGTCTGAAGAACTAGTACATGTTGACTAATTTGGCGGGTAATGAATAACCTGCCGTAGCTCAGTGGTAGAGCACTTGTCCGGTAAACAAAAGGTCGCGGGTTCGCGTCCCGTCGGCAGCATGTATTTTTCTCGGAAGATTATTCACTTTGTATGATTTTTCAGGTTAATAATTATTGCTTATAATAAATAAAATAATATTTGGATGTAATTATTCTTTATTTTATAATATTACAAAATACAAACAGAAAGTACAATACAATTTTCAAAAGGAATAATCAAGTTAGCAATACGACAAGCGAAGTGCTTGGATTCAATCGACAAGATATATTAATTCACTTAGGGTGATGCAGTCGTTTATATAGCTGTCCTAAGCTAGTCTGATGTGTTAAAGTTTATTTGAATTAAATATAGTTTTATAGTTATACAATAGGATGTTGACATTTGTATTGAGTACCAATGCATTGATATCAGACAGAACTAGATAAAAATAATCTAACCTTATTTTTAGAGCTCACTGTACTATTAATGGCGAGATACGTAGGAGCATAACATGGTGATTTACTAGAAAAGGTGAAGTGCGGAGTGTAGAGGGCGTCCTGCATTGTCTTCTTGAAGGTGAGGGTCATCTGGGGTAGTTAACTCGAGCAAATGAAAACATCTGTAAAAACCCAGTTTAAATAAATGAATTATTAATTGTTTTTGTGTTAAATTCGTAGAACTCCATTTAATTTTTTTTAAACTGAATGTAAATCAGATTTGATAATGTTGTTATTAAGATCTGTAAGTATTTTTAGTTTTTATTATTGTGACAGCTGTTTCGGCGTTTAAGGCCATTTTCAAACTGCAGTTAATCCACATTATTTATATGGTTTTATTCACTTCCACCGCATTCTAATTTGAACGGGTTTTTAAAAATAATGATTTATTATTGGTAAAACCGATTTAGAGATTTAAATTTGGAGATGTTTTTAAAATTTAAAAAACCCGTCAAAATTAGAATGGGGTGGGAGTGAATAAAATCATATAAGTAAGTCGTCACAATGTGGATTAACCGCAGTTTGAAAATGTCCTAAAATGCCGGAACAGCTCTTAGAATAATAAAAACTAAAAATACTTGCCGAACTTAATAATAAAATTTATTAAATTTGTTTTCCATTAAGTTTAAAAAAAAATTATGTTATAAATATTTTTATAATTCAATATTTTTCTTTGTAAAAAACATTACGATGATAATTGGAAAAGGTGAGGACGTCGATTTCTTAGAACAAGAAAGATGTTCATATAAAAATAATAACAAACAAAACACTTATAATATCACAAATTTCCCGAGAGAGCAATTTCCAGATAACCTTATCATTACAAAAGGTTGAATTTGTAACAAAATTTTCTTTCAGCTATAATATATAGGCTAAAGAAGATGCTTCATGCCACGTCCCTAATTCCTATATGATTAAAAATAAATGTACCGTAATGGAAACAATTAATAACGAAACTAGAACTACTAAAAAGTTTAACATTACTAATTAGATTTCTTGGAAATTTTCGAGTACACTATTAAAATTTGATTATAATAAAAATATAGCCGGGAAAATATGAGGTAGAATAAATAATGCATTTAAATTAATGATTTTAGTAAAGAAATATAATTTTATCAAGTCAAAATGATATGTAATTTACTTTCCAGCATGTTACTTTAAAATTATATTATAGCCTTTTTTTTCAGTAAATAAAAGCTTTTGTTCAATTTTCACGGACGAAATTATTAAAAAGGTGTATTATTTATATTGCCTTTAACCCGTTCGCCGAAAAAAGATCTTTTACAAAATAAAACCCATAAATCAGATACAAAATGTGTCCCAACTTGGAGAAGACATCATAGCGGATATTACACGTACGCTTCGGACTCAAGATCTCACTACACTTCTTTTCAAAACGTCCCCCAAAACGTACGTGTAAAGGCAGCGACCAGCAGTCCGAACGCCAAGATCCCCCGTCAGTCCGACGAGTAGTTTTTCTCAGCGATTGGCTTGGTATGACTTTACATGTAAGCGTTTGAACGCGCCCCACGAATTTGATTTTTTTAATGTTTATGATTTATAATGAAAAATCAAAAGCAAAGAACAGAAACTAAAAAATCAAAATTAGTTAATTTTTGAACGAAACATTGCAAAGAAACTATTTCAATTTACACTGTTCATACGTAAGTAATTTATAATCTCCGTAAATATGACATGAAGGTATAATTATAATTGGTAAATGGCTATAGCTATATCTGCCTTACGAAATCTGTGGTTAAAATTGGAGCAAAACTTTTAAACCGTACGACGTATCACGCATTAGGCCACACTTCGCTCCGATCTCTGGAAAACCCTTTAAACGTACACTTCCGCGCGGAGATCAGTCTATCAATGGATCGGCGCGCCCGCAGATGTATGGTGACTTTTTTTTATCCAAATCAACGCAACGTTTAGCGTATCGGAGGGTAGATCGGCGTTCACTTTGGAGTGAAGATAGAGAAATACAGGGGGAAACGTACGTGCGAGAGACGCAGATGTCGTTTCTTTAGAGGTAAAACTCATTCAACTCAACTCATCAATTGTCATACTAGTTGTAGACTACCTGACACATAGCGACTTTTACCTCTGATGGAACGATATATTATTTGGCTTTTTTAAATAAATTTTCTTGCACAAGGGTTCGTACTACTCGTAAAGCGAAGAGATGGTATCCCTGATTTGTGGAGTGTTCGAACACATCTCACTTAGGTGCGAGTATTGTGGAGTGTTCGAACACATCTCACTTAGGTGCGAGTAAAGTGAAGTGTTCGAACAAATCTCACTTAGGTGCGAGAATCGTGAAGTGTTCGAACACATCTCACTTAGGTGCGAGTATTGTCGAGTGTTCGAACACATCTCACTTAGGTGCGAGTATTGTGGAGTGTTCAAACACATCTCAATTAGATGCGAGTATTGTAATGTCGGTATCGACCTTGTTTTCTCATAATGTTATTATTCATTGTTCATGTATAATGTATGTAGAAAAGTTTTCCAATTTTGGCATTGGGTTATTTGCGAATAGAATAATTGATCGCCGTCCCGAGGAAAAAGTTTTGCCAGCAAATTAAAAAAAGTTATAAACTACTAATTGCACTCGACTGATTGATAGATTTTGTTTGTACTATTTGACCGAAACGAATAAGGCTCCACCGCCGGCATACATCCATTTCAAATATTCCCCGATAGCGAAATGAGCCATTTATAATCCGTCCAGTGAATCCAGCCCTCATACAAAGTTGTGAGATTAATTATTTTTTCGTACTTTTATTTCCAATATTTACGATTTAAGGTATCAAAGGACTTAATCGCCATTGCTAATTTCAAAAGTTATCAGAAAATCCTAGGAAAAATGATGTAACATAAAAAATACTAATTTATTTGATTTAATTTGATGTTTTCTTCAGAAGAATTTTGTTTGGCGTTGATTTTATCCAACGTCTTGTAGAAACTTAAAAAATTATAACGTTATTTTTTAAATTTTATATTATAGGTAGGGCATACGAAGAAATCCCTTAAAAACTTACCAGCGGTCTTCAAAATGTTAAAAAATCAGAGGCAGCAACTGTCTCAAATATAAAATGCTTCCCCGAATAGTTTTCTGTTCCGAAAAGAGAAATAATCTTTTTTAAATAGTTAATGGGCGAGAAGAAGAAGTGGCTGCATAATGAAGTTTTAGACAAAATATGACATTTGTTAATGGGCTATCTCAATTCAATGAAACTAAATAACTGAAATCATATGAATGTGAGTAAGATTTGCTTTAAACCTTGGCTATATTAAAAATCAATCATCATATTTTACATGCGGCGGTAATCAAATGAAATAATTTAATATTTCTACAAAATCAATTAGTGACAAATTAAAACAGAAGATGTCCAGCCGCAATTTAAGTTGCGGAGGCTGTGCGAGGAGAGGCTGGACTAACAATGGACAGAGGTCGCTGAAGTAGTCCAAGACAGAGGTCCCCGGAGGCGCTTTGTCGAAGTGACGGACAAGACCAGGACAAGGGTAAGAAAATGAATATAAAATAAAAATAAATATAAAAATTCGGTGTCACATATTATTTAAAAAAATTAGGTGCAATATTCTTCTACGATAATATCTGGGTAATTATCGTATCGTATTTCCTGTTTTTGTAAAAGGGTAAACCACCTAAAGCTAACATAATGATCATCTTATTCCTTATGTATGCCTTACATTGTGCTTGATAAATAAGTGCCGGTTCTAACTTGTCAACACTGGAAACTACGTAAGTCCTTTAATTAATTATTTTATGATATTATGCCTTTTCGTTCTGCTTGAATAATGAAAAAATAAACTTTGAAATCATTACATTATACTTGATTTCATCCACTGTCACTCACAATCAATTTATTTATATAATTTTTCATGCTAATGTTAATCATTATGGTCACCAGATCTGGATGTTGAACGAGCGAACATGCTCCAAGGTCAAAGAGGAGTTACAGGAGGCACAATATGAGATTGAATAAGAAAAACGATGATCCGAGAGGAGCTAAGCATTGAACCAGTTTGACTCTTCATATAAAAATCGCAACTAAAGTGGCTTGGGCACGTGTTAAGAATGCTAGAAGGTCGAATTTTTCTGAAAATTCTGAGTGCTATTCCCGAGGAAGACGTCCAATGGGCCGCCCAGTCATAAGTGGGAGAAGCAACTCCAGATGCTGTGCGAGGAGAGGCTGGACCTACTATGGACGGATGCCGTTGACGTAGCATAGGACAGGGATGCCTGGAGGTGCCTTGTCGATCCGAGTAGGACAAGGGGAGTAAGATGTATGTGTGTAATTAATCTTTAATGCAATTAATTACCTGTCAATATCTTTCAATACAAGGACGATTACAGGGGGTAGCTGATCTTAAATGTTACCATGAAAAGTTTGCCAGTTCACCAGTATTCTACCGAAAATGTTTTATTTATATTAGATATTTTAGTCAGTAATAAAGTTTTGGGCTATATACAAAATCTGTTGATGAGATTGGGAACTAGCACCTGATTTAAATTTTTGATGAGGAACAGTTGGTTTGAAACTACGCTATTTATTTTTCAGAATTTATTACTTTCTATGCATAAATTCTAAGTAAAGCCAGCCTAGTTATTTTTTGGTATCTTTCATATCTTAATATTTAATCCTTTAATGCTGATGAAGCTTTCTGAATACTAATATTTAACAACCCCTCTTCCATTTATCCCTAGCCAGTAAAACTATGTCTTTTTTGTGGTAAGAGACTGAATGAAATGGGAGAGGGACAGGTGTAAAGGAAGGTTAAATATGAGTAGTTTATTGTTTAATAAATTTAAAACAAAATTTCAAATATTAATGCTAGTCTCTTGACGATACTGAGAAAAGCTTTCGTTTTGTATTTCAAATTATTTTTCGACCAACTTCGAACGATTAGAATTTCTTGTGATAATACAGGGCTGGGATTTAACGTAAAGGAATTTTAAGTAGCTATATCAAACGGGCCATATAGAGGCACATAAATAAGATATAAACAAAATTCAGGCAAGCTTAAACTTGTACGAAACTGGATCAATAACAATACGTCAGTTGAATGACCTCTGAAACAAACAAATCAACAACAACAAGTGCAAGTAAAATCCTGCGAAATTACCTCCGTACGGCCTATAAAAGCCCATACACGTGATATATTCTGATTCATTCCCGATCACAGCTCGGACCAAGTAACACCTCAACTGTAAACGCTGCGTCACCGTGAAAATCAACCGGACCTGCTCTCATCAACACACTATTCTACCCGGACCTGCTCTCATCAACACGCTATTCTACCCGGACCTGCTCTCACCAACAGGCGAAAGACTCTACTCTACCTGGACCTGCTCTCCTCGATAAATAATACTTCAACATATACCCTTCATTCTTGTACGGGCTCTACAAGTCTCGTACAGTAGCTGTAGACAATAACACAGTAATATTATGAGGCCTTTCTGATTTTGTGGTCCTGATTCTTACTGTTAGGTTCTGAAATGAAAATGTGGATAGTTCCAACATTAATTGGTATTTATTGTCTCCACTTCCCCAACCAAAACCATGAATGACTATACTATAATATGACAGTTAGCTATTTAGTTCTCTCGTTCACCAGAAGCAAAACCACTTTCGTGGGAGCAGGTTCGTTCGTGTGGAAAAAAAAGATTGGTTATCCTTGTTCCATTTAATCTTTTAATCTAGCCCTTATTACAAACAATTACTAATATTTCGTCGCTGTTTACAGTTCATTTCAAAGATTTACATCCGAAGCCCCACAATTTTTGTCTGGGTAGCAGAGTCGTGTATTCCACATAGGCACATAAGCACTGCCTACCCATACTTACAAACAAATATGCGCAAACTTCCAGCTACGAATCGCAGCACCCCGCCACCCTCCTACAATAACGTGTCAAAAGCAGGAACTAAGTATGCAAAATGACGCATACGTTATATTCAAATGTTGATCGTATTCTACACAAAAAAATTTGCGTAATGAGAATTCAACGGAAGAATAGTTTGTGTTAGTATCAAAAAAGGCGGTGACTTTCGGCACAAATCACAAATGTAGCAATCAGCGCCATCTGTTAATACCTCTTTTGATTAATACAACTTGACTAACTATTATTTATATTTATCATATGATGATGACTTCTTTCATGAAATAGTGCGGTCGAAATAGATATGGAAAATGTAATTGGCTTGTAATACGCATAAACGAAGCGGTTATTTGGATATTTGATGTGGCTGGTAATCCCAACCAACATCAGCTAAAGCCAGTAGCTTAATTCGTAGCAAAAAATTACCACGTCTGCGGTAAGTTTTTTTAATATCGATAAATTCGTTATGATTCCCATTGCCTAGCCTGATTTAAAACTCTGTGCACGGCACCGGTGGGTAGTCTCGGTTGTAACACTTACCTTATTCAGCATTCCTGTAAATCCGGAACTGCGTGTGCTAAACGTACATAATATAAGCCATAATATATTATGCATAATATTATCTTTCTTTAACACACTATTGCACGAACACGAGGGCTGTGGATCCGGTATCTTCCCGTCCTTTATTATTTAGGTCTTCCGCAAGGAAATATTAAAGGACGGGAGATATGTTTTTTGATAAAGAATTCACCGTACGAGCAAACGGCAGGAACGGTAAGGATAAAAGGATAAGACGCACTGATTATGAAAGGTAATCATCTTAGATGTTTTGTAATGTTTTCTTGTAAGTGTAGGCAGCCCGACGCTGAGCCAAATGGCGCCTGGGGAAGATTGAATTTGCTGTAATATCATTGCAAATGGCCTGAAATTATCGTTTATTTGTGTTTAGTGGAGTATTATTGTAGTGCTATCCCATTCGTTAAACAGAATTATTTATGTCATATTAATGCCGCACTGCCCGGATCCTGTTGGAATGTGACATTAACAATTCCCATTCACACTTCACACGATAACATATATTAAAACACCACACATACAGAATATGGCAAGCAATCCATTAGCTACGAGGGGAGCAATTTATGTATTTGCCTTCCAGATGAAATTAAATAAGAAAATGTGTACGTTCCTACATTTAAAAAGAAATGTCTTCCACATAAAATTAAATTATTAAACTAATTAAAATGTATTGAATTGTAATGAACTTATTTAGGTAATTAGGTAAAATTGTTAAGTTAGAGAAAAACGTAATTTAAATTTTTTGGATGAAGGTTAATTTTACGTGAAATAAGACAAGTAAGTCTAATAAAATCGATCCCGTGACATCTACATCGTCGATTCAAGGTGCGTGTCAGCTATTTATCAAATTTTCAAGCATAACGGTCGTACTGTAATGCTACTCATCTGATTAAGATTTGTTCAAAAGCCACAATGAGCCGAAAATCGTTGACTAACGGGGACGGTTCAACTGTCAAAATATCCAAATGGCGCTTATCGTTGATGGGCATTGTTGTAAGGACGATCTCAAATAAAACTCCGGTTCACACG
>JAHDVE020009779.1:0-35862 GCA_022606495.2 Halesus radiatus | reverse complement strand
GGTGATCTATCTAACTAATGTTGAATTTGTATATTAGAGTCATATTAATAATTTCGACGGGCGCGGTACGGTGATCTGTCTAACTAATGTTGAATTTGTATATTAGAGTCATATTTAATATTTTTGAAGGGGGCGGTACGGTGATCTGTCTAGCTAATGGTGACTTTGTATGTGAGAGTATTATTTAATATTTTTGACGGGCGCGGTACGGTCTGTCTAACTAATGTCTAACTAATGTTGAATTTGTTTATTACAGTCATATTTAATATTTTTGACAGGCGCGGTGCGGTGAACTGTCTAACTAATGTTGAATTTGTATATTAGAGTCATATTTAATATTTTTAGAATAATTTTTTTTTTTTTATAAACAACATTTTAGTACATTGTCTCTCGGAAATGACCGGATTCAGCCTCTATTCTCCGGAATGCTTCAAAGTCTTGAATTTGAAATATGATAACGATGAAGATGACATAAATTGAACTGGTCTCATTAGCTAAGTTTGTGAAGCAGTTGTCCCGGAAAGACAGAGGTCCTGGGTTCGAGTCCCAGATGCGACTAATATCTTTTTATTTTATGTTCTTTTTTTGGTTTCATGTTTCATGACTAATATCTTTTTATTTTGTGTTGTTTTTTCGGTTTCATGTTTCATTTAGGTTATGTTAATATTATCTTCTTCAATGATTAAATATTTTATATTGTTTTATTTCTCAGTTAGATTCTCGACCTCGTAGTTCAACAACCCGATCGCGAAACCTAAATGTACAGAAAAATTCTTGATTTTAATCGCTGTCGTATCATTTTTCGTTTCTTTAACTAATTTAGCCACACGAAAATATGATACTTTAACTTCTGGCCTGGTATGTTACGATCACAATGTCTCACCACCCGTTACTATGTTTAAAATTGTAATAATTTGATGTCTTACATGTTATATTTTAGTTATTGACTTGTTGAAAAAAGGTTATAGTAGAATTGCGAATTTATTTTTTGAGTTTTATCACACGTGTATGAAGTAATGGATCTTCATATAGGGTCTTTGTTCTCAGTTTGTTTTTAAAATCATCATACACATGTGTCCTGTACCAAATCAAAATTAAATAATTTCTGGAAAATTATGCAATTCATTTGACGTAGGTACCTTAAAAGAAAACCTTTGTCTCTGTGTTTTCCTGTTTAGATTAATTTAATTGGTTGCAGGTAAGCCGTTCTTAATGTTCACGTATGATTTAAATGTTCTTTGTATCATAATAGAATAAATAGCGTGAAAACTGCTTTGGGGAGTTGGTCCTGTTTTAGAACGGAAACAAGAAGGTTCGGGAGTTAGTAGCGTTTTAGAAAAGAACCAGGAAGGTTTCTTTTTTTAATTTACAATTAAAAATACATTTATAAAATAAATTTATACTCAAAAATAGGTCTAGAAAGAGACTCTTTCTAGACTTACAAAATAAGTCGTTAGATGTCTCAAATAAATAAAAATCGGGTAGGTATATCCGAGACTCTATTCAGATTGCAATTGTGTTCGGGAAGACCTTTGCAAACATCATAAGGATAGCAGCCAATAATATGGGATTTAAACAAGTCTTGAACTTGGAGTATGATATCGGTGTAGATAGCGTAAATTGAACTGGTCTCATTAGCTTAGTCGGCAAAGCGGCTGTCCCGGATAGACAGAGGTCCTGGGTTCGAGCCCCAGGTGCGACTGATAACTTTTTATTTTTCTGTAGTTTTTTCGGATTCGTGTTTCATTTGGGATGTGTTAATACTATCTTCCTCAATGATTAAAAATAGGTACTAACATTTGACATAATCATTAGAGGTACATAATTTAACTTAATCATTTAATATACATAGATAACAATTTAAAGATACATAGATTGCTCATTTAAAATCCATAACTTCATCGATTTCACGCAAAGCCTCTCACTTTCCTCCAATTTATAGCTTTCATTAAATTTATTGAAAATCACTGGAACTATGTATTCAAGGGTTCGACCTCCATATTTCTTTGAATTTTTTTTTTAATTTTTAGGCCTCTTCTTTATGTGAATCTTGTGTTGTGTTTGTGCACCAGTGACTTTTTGTATTGGATTTTTCCCGCGTTATCTATAATAGTGATGTACCATAGGAGACATTTTATAAGAAGTAGGCCCTCAGCGCCGTATAATATTTTGAATTTTTTTTTTGTATGTATATCTTTGGTGTGAATTTTTTTTTAATTATTGCAGTTTGTAAATTTTGAACATATTTAATATACGTAATGCGTGTGTGACCCCGAATTCCATATCTCAAGATGGATTCTGATTCAGTTAAAATGATTTGTTTTTAAGAGGGGAACCAGGAACGCCAGCAACATTTAGAAAAGCGTGAAGGGTCTAGTACCTGAAAGAAATAGTTGTCATATTTAAATAAAATATTGTATCATTACAACCCCTACCCGAGGTCCTTGGAGAGCGTTCATGTACCAAGATAGTAGAAACAGGTTTTAAAGAAAAAAAAATGATTTCAATCACTGTCGTATCATTTTTCGTTGATTCCCAGTATTTTTTTAAACTAAATTCAACAATTTTACCTATCGTTAACCAACCCCTATTTGTTTTTTAAGGTCAGCTTATTTCTTTTGGAAGTTCAAGCGACGTAAAATGAATAGACGTTGTTCGTAGATTTATCCGTAAAGTCGGACAATCGCTTGTTTTTGACAAAGAATAAATCAACTAATAGATAAAATCAATATGAAACATGGCCTTTTGCAATCTGGCGACATTCATGCGAGGGGTAGAGACAGGGTCGTATTTCGGCGAAGGCAACGCGGGCAGCTGCCTAGGGCTGCCTAGGGCGGCGCGGCGTTACGTCAATGTTCGAAAGATCATGAATTTTCCATATTTTGCATTAAGATCAAAATATGTTCTGCTGCTGACCATGTGCAAATTGAAAGTGCATATTATGACTGTTGATTTTGGCAGCTACCTCTGGTATGGAACCCCAAAATACCTGAAAAAATCCATGAATCTATGATCTTAAAATGAAAAATTTTACGAGGAATTGGAGTTATTCATCTGTGTTTAGTGACCAGATCAGAATTGCTATGCACTTCCCAATCTGCCTCTTCCCCGTTTCCACTCTCTTCAGCCCCACACACCCCAATTGGGATGTCATAGTCCTAATGGCGCCGGACGGCAGTTGGGACTCTTATGCGGTATTCAAATATTTATTTATTTTTAGTTTTTAATAATTGAAGATAATATCAACAAATCTCAAAATGAAAAACGAAACAGAAAAAGATATAAAACGGTATCGGTCGCATATGGGGACCGAACCCAGGACCTCTGTCTTACCGGGACAACACTTTAACCGCGGACTTAACAACCTGGTCCTGAGTTCGATTCCCAGATATAACGGATACCTTTTTATTTTCTAATAAATGAATTAAAAATTACTTTGTATTCACCGCTTTATTAATATATACATCAACATGTTTCGAAAGTGATGCTATACTATACGAAGTTAGAATACTAAAAAATAATAATGTCACGTATTTACAAATGATACACATAAATTGCAGTTTATGTGTAATGTAAGAATAGACAAATTATAAACATAAACAAAAAATGATTAAAGTGGGTAAGTAACAAAATTATTATAAAACATTGAATAACAAATTTATATTAGAAATTAAAAAAGAAATTATTTTTATCATTAATATTAATATGAAAATAAATTAGAGAGCTATTTAAAAAATATATTTGATTATTAATTCACTATTAACACGTTTTCTAATTCCTAAAACACCAATTTTTTTTTCTTGTTTTTTTTTCTGTTTCGTTTTTTCACTTTCAGAATTGTTAAAATTATCTTCAGTAATAAAATATTACAATGAGGTTTGTATGCTTTAATAAGGTATTTGAAAAATCGAATAATTTTAACTACCAGGGGTGATTTAAAACCTAAAAACGGCCCTATGTTAGGCTAAACCTCATCCTGTTATGAAAAAATATATCGACTTTATCTCACACAGAAATCACCGCCCGATTCTTTTTGAGTCTGGAGTCAATTGTTTTTCTGGAGGTCACTTTTCCAGAGGTCTTTTTGAGGGATGTTTTTTCCTCCCTTATTTTTTTACGTGTGCATATGCAATAGTAATGAGACCTATTTATTGTTACTTACGCCATATAGTCTATAATTTTATGGTACCTACCAGAGCATCCTAATTCTCTATAACCATGAATACCATTCTCCATTGTCCATGATGTGGAGACTTGTCAACTCAAGCCAAGGTCTTTTTTCAATGTTTTTTTAAATCATTACGCAAACAAATTTTCTATAAGATTACTCGAATCATAATAATATTAGTCAATTTATTGATACAAAGTATTGAAGTTTTTAAACCATATTGTAATATTTAATCATTGAAGTAGATAATATTAACAAATCTCAAATAAAACATGAAACAACTTAGAAGGGTTGAACTTTGCAATCATACAAAAAATAACAGCCAATAATATAGGAATTAAATCGGGATAATATTGGTAAGTCTAACATTTGAAGTATGATATCAATAAAATTGACGTAAAATACACACGTCTCATTAGCTCAGTGGTTAGGGCGTTGTCTCAGCAAGACAGAGGTCATGGGTTCGATTCCCAGATGCATTCCCAGGTGACTTTGCCTGGTTCATGTTTCATTTGAGATTTGTTAATATTATCTTCTTCAATTATTACGTAATAATAATGATTGGATTACTTCTGTAGCGCCATTTTCGTGGAAAATTACATGTTAATTTATTTAACCTATCACTTATACTTTTATCTATTTATACAGTCAACGTCAGCACCGGTACCGTGTGGACGTGTTTATTTGTCTAAACAATTGTGATATTGTCACTTATATTCGAAAAGGTTTTCGTTGTGTGTTAGGTGACCGCTGCGCGGTCACAAAACTTAACCCATTATGGACGTGCTGTCCATAATCGAAAATATCAAGTTTGAAATATCAAATATATCCACTGTGAAGGATTCAAAGGCTAAAAATAATTTGCTTTTGAACATTAAACTACTTGAGGAAAAATGGACTCAAGAAAAAGAAATCCTGAAAAACGAGATAGTTTCACTACAAGCGAAACTAATAGATAAACTCGAAAAAAAAATAGAAAATTCAAATAATATGGAAAAAAGAACATATGCAAGTAGAGTCAAACAGATGCCTGAATCGAAATACTCACTGATTGTAAAAGGCGAAAATACTGACATGACATCAGATGAAATAAAAGAGCAAATAGTCAAAAAAATTAAAATATCTAACTTGGGTATTGCAGTAAACGGTGTACGAAAAGCCTCACAAAATAAATTAATAATATCTTGCCCTTCAAAAGACCACGCGGAGAAATTAACTGACGAAATAAACAAAACATTAAAAAAAAACATGGTCGCGGAAGAACTAAAAAAGAAAAACCCAAAAATATTCATAAGAAATCTACAAGCAGATTTATCAGAAGAAGAAATAATTGAGGCTTTAAAAACACAAAATGATGGATTCAAAGAAATTATGGAAAATGATGTAAAACACACCGTTAAATTGATCAAAATGTTTAAACCTAAAATCCAAAATGGACTCACTAACTACATATTGGAAACCAGCGGAATACTAAGGTCTTACCTCATGGAAAAAGAAAAAATTAATATTGGATTTAACAGAGTTCGAGTGGAGGATGCCAACCCCCTGACGCAGTGCTATCATTGTCTGAAGTTTGGTCACACAGCGTTAAAATGCTTGAATAAAGATAAAAACGGGAAATGTCTACACTGTGCCATGGATCACGAATGGAAGGAATGCCCAAACAAAAACTCAGAGGAAAAGTGCAGTAACTGCGTTTACCAAAACAAAACATTTAATTTGACCCTTAATACTAATCATAGAGCTAATAACTCAAACTGTACGTACTTTAAAAAGATGATGTATATCGCACAAAGTCGTATAGACTATGACTAGGTATGTACTACTATTAAATTATATTGTCACAAACGTCATGATAATATCATGTAAGCATAACGTGTTTCCATTGCTTAACAAGTACGAAAATTTTAAATCATTACGACAATTTTTTTTAAATGTGTATTCTGCATTGTCCCTTTACCAAAGTGTTGATGCGAGCGTACTGAAATATAAACTGACCCTCATATTCAGGCATGAAACAGATACAACGCATTGACTGGTGCCAATTATCTCACCTACCTCGGTCCGAACAAAACCATCATCTGTCTAGGAACCTATCGAAATTGTTAACTGACTTAATATTATGTGTCTATCTAGTCTGCCTTTATAAACGCCTAATATGTGTATTTGAAATAATTCACGTTTCTTTTCTACATTATAAATATGGGTGATTTAAACGGAAACTTTGATATAACAGAAATAGATTATGAACGGACGCGACATTTTGAAAACTGGACCGAAAAAAAACTTGTTTTAGGAAATAATATAATAACTGCCCTAAATTTAAATATTCGATCCTTATCAAAGTATTGGGATACTCTCCTCCTAATTATTTCTAGTTCTTTGAAAAATATTGACATTATCATGCTGTGTGAAACCTCGATAAATGTAAATAATGTGAATCAATACAAACTAACGGGTTTTAATTCATACCACTATTGCCGAAACAAAAGATCGGGTGGGGGAATTATTGTCTACGTGAAAGAACACCTTACTTTTGAACAAATAGATATAATGCCAACTCAATTCGAATGCGTTTACGGAACCATTTCTGTTAACAAACATAAACGTGTGCATTTATTAGGAATCTATAGACCTCCAAATCAAATAAAAAATTATTTCTTGATGAACTGGAAACAATTTTGGAAAATATTGGTATTAAAGAATCTATTTTGATTCTTGGTGACATGAACATAAATATTTTAAGTCAACACGACTCAACAGTAGTGCAATATGAAAATTTAATGTCTATCTTCGGTTTAGTTAGATGCATATATGATATCACACGTGAAGCAGTGTTAACTAACTATGTAACTGCAACGTGTCTAGATCATATTTATTTAAGAGAAAAAGATAACAACGAACTCAGGTCATGCGTTTGTGAAACAAGGATAGCAGATCACTACCTAACTGCCGTTTCTATTGATTTCTGTACCTGTAAAATTGACAAATCGCACCTCGAATGCCATACTGTACTATCTGAAAAAAAGGTTGATCTGCTAATCACAATGACTGATTGGAAAGAAATGCTAAATTTATCTGAACCTAATACCATGTATCAAGAAATTAAATCGATTTTTTAAAATATTTATGAAAATAGTAGCGTTACAGAAGTATTGACAAAAAAATATCGCAATAACCAAAAAACCTGGATGAATGACTTGCTCATTGAAAATATACAACTACGAGATGCACTATGGAGAAAATGGAAAAACACGCCAACCAACAAAAAATATGAAAACGAATTCAAGAAATACAGAAATAAACTAAATAAGCAAATATTGTACGCAAAAAAAAAATAAATTACAATAACAAATTTAATCACTGTTTTAAGGATATTAAAAAAACTTGGAATGAAATAAATAAAATTTTAGGAAGAAAAAATAAATCCAGCTGTGATGCAGTTGTATCTAAATATTTCTTAAAGTCTCAACCTACTAATATAGTGGCAGAAAATTTTGCTAACTACTTTGATGAGGGAGTTAATAAGTTATTGCATGAATGTGATGTCCGAGCGTCTGACTGCGTACAGGAATATCTACCGCACTCAATGTACCTACCAAGAGCTAATACCAAGCAAATTGAATTTATTATTGTAGGTATGAAAAATTCCAAGACACCTGGCGTAGACCTAATTCGTATGTATGATTTGAAAAAACATGTCAAATTACTTAGCCCTATAATTGCTCACTTTATTAACATGATAATTGATACGAGTGAAATTCCCGAGGAACAAAAATGTAGCATTGTAAGACCTATTTTTAAAAATGGAGACCACTCTTCTATAAATAATTACAGGCCAATTTCTATATTACCTGCATTAGAAAAATTTTAGAAAAATATGTTTCGATAAATTTAGATAAATATTTAAATAAATTGGGTATTATCGATGAATGCCAGTTTGGGTTCCAGAAAAAAAAAAGTTGTGATAAACTACTTGCAAACTTTTCCAATTATATAAATTCCCAGCTAAACTCTCAAAAACACATACTGGTACTTTTTATTGATTACTCAAAAGCTTTTGATAAACTCTGCCATAAACAAATAATAAATGTACTTGATGCCATAGGAATCCGTGGTAAACTCCTTTCTTTTTTTAAAAACTATTTATCGAATAGAAAAATGAAGGTAAAGATTTTAAATGAAATGAGTAAATGTAGATATGTAAAATCAGGTGTACCACAGGGATCAATTCTAGGTCCTAAATTGTACATTATATATGTTACTGCTATGTCCAAATTATTTAAAAAAGCTCTTAGATTCATTTTCGCAGATGACACTGCACTTCTAGTATCAAATGAAAATCCCTTAATAGCTCTTCAAGATTTACAATTAGACTTTAATGAACTTCTCAAATGGGCGCATGATGTAGGACTAATTATTAATGTTAAGAAAACCAAATGTATGTATATAAGGTCACCGAGTGTGAAAATGTGGAATTTACCGAAACCAATTGCTCATCATTTTGAATGCATACATAAAAAAATTGAAAAAAATTGTGACTGCGACACGATCGATTTTACAAACGATTATGCTTATCTGGGATTATTAGTAGATAATAAATTTAAGTGGGACACGCAAGTGGCCAAAATATGTAACCAGCTCCGATCTATATCGAGTAGCTTCTATAAATTAAAATTTGTCTTGCCACATGGCACACTTAAACTTATATATTTTTCCATGGTAGAATCCATTCTGAGATATGGAATACGAACTTGGGGTCACACAAGCTTTACGTATATTAAGTATGTCCAAAATTTACAAACTGCTATAGTTAAAAAAATTGTCACACCAAAGATATACAGACAAAGAAAAAATTTAAAAATATTATACGGTGCTGAGGGCCTACTTCCTGTAAAAGGTCTCCTATGGTACATCACTATTATAGATAACGCGGGAGAAAGCCAATACAAAAAGCCACTGGTGCATAAACACAGCACTAGATTCACTGAAAGAAGAGGCCTAAAAATTCCAAAAATTTCAAATAAATACGGAGGTCGAACTCTTGAATACATAGTGCCAGTGATTTTCAATAAATTTAATGAAAGTTATAAATTGGAGGAAAGTGAGAGGCTTTGCGTGAAATCGATGAAGTTATGGATTTTAAATGAGCAATCTATGTATCTTTAAATTTTTTCTTTGTATCTTTAAATTGTTTCTTTGTATCTTTAAATTTTTTCTTGGTATCTTTAAATTTTTATCTATGTATACTTAATGGCTAAGTTAAGGTACCTATAATGTTAACGTCAAATGTAAGTACCTATTTTATTTAAGATTAATACATATTACTATTACTATTAGGACTAATTAATCTTTGTAGAACCTGCAGACAAGCTGTCATGTGACCGCTTTGCAGGACTACATATTTTGCTTCTTTTTTATTTTACCTTGTATGTATTTATGTTCTTTGGATGAATAAACAATAAAAAAAAAAAAAAAATCTAGACATCGAATTATATGCATTTTTTGTATTTTTGCTGACGATATTTCGGTGCTTGTGATTTATAACAAGTGACTTAAAACTAAAACATATTTATGACCAAGTGGTTCAATTCACAATATTACTTACGACTATGGTTTAAAACTAGAAACCTATAACTAACATACCTATTTACATTGACAAAATACATGCTATGATTATTGCTCGTACTGCCAAGAGTAAAATACTTTAAAAAATTCTCGGATGGGTAATCAAATCAGCATAGAAGCAAATCGGTCATTATTCTGGATACGGCCTCACAACGTACCCCAATTAGGGATGGCATTTTCCCAATCATTCCGGAGAGTTAGGACTGATTTTTCTCATATTTTTTTTTATATTTAAGACACAACATGTGCCATTAACATAAAGATATTAAAAGTGTGAATGCGAAAATAATAACAAAAAAAACAAATAAATAAGTTTAACATTTAAATAATGTAAAAATATATGCAGTACATATAAAAAGTATAAGTGTAGAAGAGTATAAAGTATAAAGAGTATGGAGAGTAAAAAGGATAAAGCTTAAATAAATAATAGGTATAAAAACTGTTAAAAATATAAAGTAAAACAAATGGTAAAAACACCAAGTATAAAAATTTGTAAAAAAATAAAGTATAACAAATTGAAAAAATATAAAGTATTTAAATTTGTAAAAAAAATAAAGTATTTAAATTTGTAAAAAAAAATTATAACAGCTTGTAAAGATTTCAAGTATAAATACCAAATAGAATTGAATGAGTAATAAAAGGAGTGGTAATTTAAATCAACATATAAACAATACAGTTATTGTTGTAGACTAATCGAATAATGCTTCATATTGCAGACAAACTTTGTATTATGCATTTTTTTTTATTCAACTTTGTATTATGTATTCACAAAAAAATTATATATACTTATTTGTTGACATCTGTTTTTTAGTCTAAGGTTTAAGCTCGGGACTAATCAGTTTACTGCTTTACAATAGAAGTCGTCAAATCTTGAGATGTTGATTTTAATACTGTTTTTCTTCTCTACACAAATGATACTTGCAGCGTAGTTCCTTAACCCCCTTTTCTCCCCTCTGCCCTCCCACTACTTTACCACCCCACCCCTTCCTATCCTCATTGCCTCCCGCATAGCAACTCCGCTCCTCCGACCTTCAATAATACATCAAACATCCCTTGTTCAGATAACAAGGGTAGAAATACAGCCTAAATTTTTCCTCCTTCGGCTCTGTGTCCCACAAACAAGACTTTATAAATTTATACAGTGGAAGTCGGTTAAGACAAAAACGTTTAACACCAAAAGTCGGTTAACACGAATATACGACTATATTTATACTATTCTTGTCCTGACAAAAATCTACGCGAATTTGTAATTTTGTTTTTGTATGTACAACCGTAAAAGAATACAATTTAAAAAAATACTTGCTTTATAATCATTTTTTTTTAAATCAAATCGGTGTTTACTTTTTCTAAGATTGATTATTACTCAGTATTTCATTCCTGAAAAAAATAGCCAATCTGTGCAACATGGAGACAAGCCTCAAAAGAAAACACACTTAATATCGTTTCAAGCAAAGTTTCGATTCTGAATAGTGGTCTTCCATCAGGGCGATACTGAGAGTATCTAAATCAAAAACTTACTATAATTTTTCTACCACTCTAGAACTTCTTCTGTTAAGCCGAAAAACAAGTTTGAAGCATTCTGTTTTCAAGCAATGCAACTATATTCGTATAAACTCTATCTACGATATGTAAAACTTATGTTAGTTTTATTATTTACTTCTTTTTTTAAAAGATGAAGAAACTTTCCCGGTTTGCGAATAACCTGAAAATATTCAAAAAAATTCCTACTGCCGTCAGTATAGGGGAAAATGTTGCTTGTGCAATGATAGCGGACTTACCTAGCTGTGTGGTAATACCAACGAACCCGGCTATTAACCGGTCGTTATCTAAAATCGTTAATATTAACTAAATCCTGATATGCGCACGGTGAGTGGAACACTTCCCTCCATCCCACTACAATGGCTCCATGTCCTCTCGAATATCGCACCGCTCACTGTAAGACGAGAGACAGCAACCCTCAGGGAATACAAAAAGGCGGTTAATAGTCACATTCCAATTAAAGATGACCTTGCAAACCTCCCAGCCAGCCGCCTGACGTCCAGGAAACTTCGTCTGTGAATCGAATCCGGTGCAGTCACAGACGTTGTGCGTATGACCCATAAATGAGACCTAAAAGATTTCGAGCTTTGTGAATGTGAATATATTCGAACAACAGAACACATCGTAGAAGAATACATCATTCATCAGTTTACCTATGGTACATCTGTGATGAACAAAGTGACCCCCGATGCCGTCGACTGGCTGAATAACCTCTGCATATCATTATGACCTTCACCAACTTTACTCGACGTCGTTATTACTCTGTATGAATAGTGGCAGTTACCACGTGCGTTCTTTGGGCATGAAGTTGATCTCTGTTTTTCTTTTATATTTCGTCCTTCCGATGGAAATGGCGTAATTATTCCGGCCAGACATTGCTTGGTCCGTTCTACTTTATTAACTCCGATACAATTATGATACACGGCGGAGAAATGGAACTTTCTACAATTACTTTGGTGGGAAAGCGAAAACAGCAACATTACCCGAAAAACTGTCTCCGCGAGGGTAGACAGAATACAAAAAGGGCTCACAAAATATTATTTATTAAGAAAGTACATACTTGCAACGTTATATAACGTATGCAGTTTTTTTAACCTCTGCCAGCTTGATTTGTGCCAACGTTGCCATGTGGCAACGGCATCCAGCGATATGATGAACTAAAAACCACATCAGGGGCGCTTTACATCTTCTTAATATTGGTAGCTCCTTTTTAAATAGATATATCTTTAAACTTTTCTTTTTTTTTCGAAATTGCTTTCTGAACTTAAACCAAATGGAACGTCATTCCAAGAATGTGGGCTCAGTACATTGAAATCTTTTCCCCAAATTTAGCAGCATTCGTACCGTATCCGACCTGAGCGTGGGTTGTCTCTGAGTAAGATTGTCCCTCACGCAGAGATCAGTCAAGTATGATGGTGCCAAACCGTTCAGTGCCTTGTATACGATAAGACAAATTTTAAACTGAACTCTTTCTGTGACTCTGTGCCAGTGAAGGCAACCACTTAGAAGAGGAGTGATGTGACAGTATTTGGTGGCACCGCATACTAGACGAGCTGTTGTGTTAAACACTCTTTGTATTATATGTTCATATATATTTTTTTTAATAATCAAGTCCTGTTGGTAGCGTATTCAAATGAACTATAATCGCTTGTCTAGAAACTAACCTAACTGATCAGAAATGAAGTTTTTCATCGTTTGAAGTTCGGCACAGGTCGGGTAATACATATCTAGTGTAATTCTACATAACTTGAGAAGCAAGTAGGAGCCGAAAAAATTGACATTCAAATCAATTACAATTAAATAAACCACCTAACCTAAGATTAAATTGTATTACATTAATTATTTTACTTCCAATAGCAGAAGACATCGTAGTAGTAAAAAACGTATTTTCTTCTGTTTGCATTGAATTCGTTAAATATTCTATGGGTTAAAGCAAAAATATACGAACCACACAGCAAATAATATATAGAGATACCCTAGCACGCAAAGAGAAGAAACCAAAATAATAGGGGCGGGGGCGAGATAGACGTGCCGCCAATTCAAGTAAAAAAGGTTAACTTGTTTAGAAAAACCGAATATTTTGTTAGAATATGTAGTATTTCAAGAACCAAAGCTGTTGCCAAAATGGATGTAACGTGACCTTTGCCTCCAGCCTAAATCGTATTAGGGCAAGTCTATCAATTCTGACGTCAGTGATAGTGATGGAGAACCTCCTTTTTAAAAATTTAGCTTTGTTAAATAAATTCTGAATGGGAAACGAATTAACATATTTAATGTAATTGGACACTTAATTCCCATAGTAATGTCCCTGCGAAACAGCATTTTATTTTGCTGACGCCTACTTACCGTTTTTCTTTTTTTTTATCGAGAAAGAAACAACAAGTGCACACGTTGACAGAGTTTGACTGTTCAAGAAGAAATGTGTATATTCCGTACTTTTTATTATTTTACAATGTTTTTTCAGGAACGTAACCAAATTTTTCGTAATTTCGCCGGAGCTAAAATCGCGCATAAATGACATAAAAGGCTCTCAGCAAAGTCAGGGTCATTTGAGAGCAAAAAAGCCCCATGAAAATTGTTTATTCCCGCTCTTTTGAGAGGCATTTATCCCTTAAAGCCGCCCTCTGTCTGGGAGATTTACATGCTACACGAGCGGCTTTTTGCTACGTTTTCCTCCAGGCTTCTTCTCGCTGGCTTTTGATTTTCTATTATTGAAAAATGCGGCCTACATTCGGTTTTTTGCTCGGTGGGGTGACCTTGATTGGTGCTGCAAAGGGTGCTAGTGTAGTAAGGGTGTTTATTGGATCGGTTATTCTTTAATATAAATATTATATTTAACTGTTTTAAGACTGAATTTTGCTTGATTTAATTAATTACTTGAAGAGGTTTGAATAAATTTGAATAGATTAGAAAATGTTTGAATGGGTATAAATGGTTTTTAATGCTTTTTAAAGGGTTTTAATGGCTTTGAATATAATATAGAATGGGTTTGAAGGGATTTGGATGGAATATAACGGGAAAAAATAATTTTGAAAGAAGTTTGAGAGAGTTTTATATTTTGGAAGGAATCGGGATAAATGGAAAAGAATCGGATTGATAGGTAAAAAAAAAAATGAATGGGAAATATTAGGAAGAGCTGAGAAGGTACGAGAAGGAATGGGGAGGAATGAGGAGGAATGAGAAGCAATGAGAACAAATGAAAAGAAATGTGAAGGAATGAGAAGAAATGAGAAGGAATGAGAAGTAATGAGAAGGAATGAGAAGGTATGAGAAGGAATGAGAAAAATGGAAAGGAATAAGATAAAATTAAAAGTAGGATGGGAAAAATGAGAGGGAATGAGATGGAATGGAAAGGCACTAGAAGAAATGGGAAGTAATGGGGAGGAATAAGATATATTTAAAAGGAATAGAGATAAGTAATGAGAAGGAATGGGAAGGAACGGGAAATAATGGGAAGGAATGGGAAATAATGGTAAATAATGGGAAGGAATTTAAACAAATGAAAAGGAGTGAGGAGGAATAGAAAAAAAATGGAAAGGAATGGATGGAATGGGAAGGAATTAGGAGGAATGGAAAAGAATGGGGAGGAATGAGTAGGAATAGGAAAGAATAGGAAGGAGTGGGAAGAAATGAGGAAGAATGGAAAGAAATGGGAAGTATGGATGGAAATGGACAGTTGGGGCTGGGTGACAGTATGATAAATATTTTTCAAAATAATATTTAACAATTTTATTTCAGAATGACCATGAATGAAAACCCGTGATGAGAAGACCATTCGATGACTATCGAAAACCTTGGCTCCGACAACAAACGGAGAACACAGGAGGCAGCAGATGCAGGAGCCAAAAGACAACGCGATCATTAATTGGTGTCCTCCTTGTGAGATTTGAACTGATGGTAAGTACCTAACATAATATTATCTACTTATTATTGAAAACAAAAACATCAAAAAATCACTGATAAATAATTAGTATTACTAAAATTATTACAAAAAAAAATTGTGTTCGGAGATCAAAATTTTATTAATATTTTTCAATCCAAATAAGGTTGGGAATTACTGGTTAAAGTAAGTCGAGTACGTCTCTTAACACCTTGTTTTTTTTGATTCGTTGACAATTCAACACACTTTTGAAAAATTATTATAAATACATTAAAACTATGAAAAAAAACTAACCTAAAAACCTAATCTAACCTAACCTAGTTAAACAAGTTTTTTTTTTCATCATCTTTTCTGACTTTATATCACTATACAAAAGTGTGCCTACTTACCGCTGTGCCGAATTGTACGGTTACCTTTTTTTTAGTTCCCTCTTCTTCAGTCTTCTTTTTTATCACTGTTACGAAACCCCAAAATCAACAGTGGTGCGCACTCGCGTTTGAGACTGGTGCCCCCCTTACGCCCCCCGGCGGCTAGGGGCGGTACCACTTCAGAAATCACAATCCTAAGCTATTGCGTCTGGCCTAAGCTGGTCGAAAACACAAATAAATTACTGGGGTAATTTTTATTTCGGCCCGAGAGGATCTGAAAACCATTAGTTCGGCCGTTAGAGGAAATTCGAACATCGGAATGTGGAATAAAATAATAGTGGCTCGTTTTTGTAATAGTTACTCTATATTCTCACCCTACGCCAGTAGTGCACAACCCGCGGTCCACTTGGCGAAATGAAATATAAAAATACTCCCAGTTAATGACCCTACTTACAAGCGGTGAAATTCACATGTAATGGAGTAATAATGTATTGCGCGATATTATGATTTAATGTTGTAAATCATTTTTCGCTGCCTAAATTACAAGCTTTTGTCGGTCTTTCTTAAATATTTTCGTCGCCCACAACGCAAACAGGTGAATCTCATATTTAGAAACATTCCAACAGAGCCAAAAAGCTGATCTTTTGCCAGATTCATATACATTTTTTATGTGTTTAATGGGGTAATAAAGCATTCGTAATTAATAGCCCATTAGCGAAACGAAAGTGTAATAAAATTTATGAGAAATTCTGAAAAAAGGGTGTTTTTCGGCTCTCTTGGACAGTTGCTAAATATGAGATACACCTGTTTGTGTTGTAGGCGACGTTTAGCCGCCCAAAATATTACAAACTTTAGTCGGTCTTCAACGTTTTAAATCAACCACCCAAAATATTACAACTTTAGTCGGCCTTCAACGTTTTAAATCAACCACCCAAAATATTACAAGCTTTAGTTGGTCTTCAACGTTTTAAATCAACCACCCAAAATATTACAAACTTTAGTTGGTCTTCAACGTTTTAAATCAACCACCCAAAATATTACAAGCTTTAGTCGGCCTTCAACGTTTTGAATCAGCCACCCAAAATATTACAAACTTTAGTTGGTCTTCAACGTTTTAAATCAACCACCCAAAATATAACAAACTTTAGTCGGCCTTCAACGTTTTAAATCAACCACCCAAAATATTACAAGCTTTAGTTGGTCTTCAACGTTTTAAATCAACCACCCAAAATATTACAAACTTTAGTTGGTCTTCAACGTTTTAAATCAACCACCCAAAATATTACAAGCTTTAGTCGGCCTTCAACGTTTTGAATCAGCCACCCAAAATATTACAAACTTTAGTTGGTCTTCAACGTTTTAAATCAACCACCCAAAATATTACAAACTTTAGTTGGTCTTCAACGTTTTAAATCAACCACCCAAAATATTACAAACTTTAGTTGGTCTTCAACGTTTTAAATCAACCACCCAAAATATTACAAGCTTTAGTCGGCCTTCAACGTTTTGAATCAGCCACCCAAAATATTACAAACTTTAGTTGGTCTTCAACGTTTTAAATCAACCACCCAAAATATTACAAACTTTAGTCGGTCTTCAACGTTTTAAATCAACCACCCAAAATATTACAAACTTTAGTTGGTCTTCAACGTTTTAAATCAACCACCCAAAATATTACAAGCTTTAGTCGGCCTTCAACGTTTTGAATCAGCCACCCAAAATATTACAAACTTTAGTTGGTCTTCAACGTTTTAAATCAACCACCCAAAATATTACAAACTTTAGTCGGTCTTCAACGTTTTAAATCAACCACCCAAAATATTACAAACTTTAGTTGGTCTTCAACGTTTTAAATCAACCACCCAAAATATTACAAACTTTAGTTGGTCTTCAACGTTTTAAATCAACCACCCAAAATATTACAAGCTTTAGTCGGCCTTCAACGTTTTGAATCAGCCACCCAAAATATTACAAACTTTAGTTGGTCTTCAACGTTTTAAATCAACCACCCAAAATATTACAAACTTTAGTCGGTCTTCAACGTTTTAAATCAACCACCCAAAATATTACAAACTTTAGTTGGTCTTCAACGTTTTAAATCAACCACCCAAAATATTACAAACTTTAGTTGGTCTTCAACGTTTTAAATCAACCACCCAAAATATTACAAACTTTAGTCGGTCTTCAACGTTTTAAATCAACCACCCAAAATATTACAAACTTTAGTTGGTCTTCAACGTTTTAAATCAACCACCCAAAATATTACAAACTTTAGTCGGTCTTCAATGTTTTAAATCAACCACCCAGAATATTACAAACTTTAGTCGGTCTTCAATGTTTTGAATCAGCCGCCCAAGAAATTACAAAATTTAGTCGGTTTTCAATATTTTAAAACTGCCTCCCTAAAAATTATAAATTTTGGTCGGTCTTTAATATTTTGAAACAGGCGCGCAAAAAATTACATACTTTAGTCGCTCTTCAATATTTTGAATCAGCCGCCCAAAATTGCAAACTTTAATATGTCAGAATGATAAAAACGACAGCATTTTGTGGTACGCTCTTAAATATGAATATTTTTTCTCCTGCCTTTAAAATTCATTTGATGCATTTTAAAGGTCTTCATTTTTTGAAATATAAAACGATTTTTCACCTGTTATATTTGTGGCATTTCGCGGTCAGCACCCACAAATACACACTTTACAGGTTGCTAACTCAAGAAATACTACGAATGATTTAACTGTAAATTCTGTACCGGTAATTAGGAAAATATACAAGGTTTCTAAAGGCGATAACTCTCAAACTGTTATCTTTTAAATTCTATATGAAATGCATATGAGAACTTGAAGTAAAACGTTAAAAATTGGCTTCAATCATTTTCAAATTGTATCTATTTTCAGGCATTTTGTGAAGTATTTTATAAAGATTACGATTATAAAATTATAGATAAGTACTCTTATAGAATTTACACATAAATAATTTGAACAATTTTCTAGTCAGTTACATTTTTATACTATTGTATGAAGCCATCACTTTGTGGTTATCTATTATAATCAAATGAAACAATCAAACTTTGTTTTAACCACATTTATTTTTCACGCAAACCGGTTTTGGAATAACCGTTCCACCGGGAAAGAATATACTAAACAATATTACAAAATTATGGTAGAACATACAAAATAAGTGTCACAGTGGGGGTGGGATATTTTAAATATGTTTCCTTTCACCCCTCCCTCAATCTCTATCTCTTCCCCCAATCTTTACTAATCCCTAGTCACGCCCCCACCCCCACTGTGACATTTATTAAGTATGTTTTACCATCGTTTTTTGATAGTGTTTAGTACATACTTTGTCCTGGCGATGGAACGATTGTTCAGAAACCAGTAGACGTGAAAAATAAATGTGGTTAAAACAATGTTTGGTTGTTTCATTCAGTTTCATTTTTGGATATAAATAAATAAGGATTACACCTCTCTCCGCAATACTTGTAGATAGATACCGTTGGCGGCCCCTGGACATTTGGAAAATGGGAAAATTAACCCTCTCGGTAAAAAGGTTATCGATCACTGCCCCACATAATAGTTGGATAAATCTCATTTCTGATTTGGCGGCGCGGACTAAAACTAGTATGTAAATTGTCGCGGTTAGACATTCCTCGGCGATTCTTCCCCAAAAGAAATGCTTCTAGTGTTTTAGGCCCAACATAGAGCGAGATGTATTTTTTTTCTCCCCCTCGTGACAAATCTTTTGAGGAAATGTTCATTGTTGCTACCCGAGAGCACCAGAGATCTTAAGAGGAACGGCAGCGCGGCCTGTTTCATACAAAACTTAATTTTGAATCTGAGGCCAAAATACTCACCTAAACCTAATGATCTTTTTCTTCATCAAAAAGTATAGTAAATATCTAGTACGGATGAGAAGTAATTTATTTATTTTTGTTTTACATTATGAAATATAGGCCATTAAAGGAATCGAGTTCTCGCGATTTTATGAAAAAAAAATTTACACCCTCTGCTGAAAGAATAATGAATTTTTTTTTTTAAAGAAATTAAAATAAGCATTATGGTGGACTTTAAATTAAATTAAAAACGACCAATTTACGTTGGAACACAAATTTGCCGTACACAATTTAAAAATGTTTTGTTTTTATATTTTTATTTACGTAATCATATTTATATAGCAAATATGATATTAAAAAAAAATATATTAAAAAAACAGTAATCCCGCAAATAATTTTCTAAATTACCTTCAATATTATGATTTTTTTTTCATGGCATTACTTCATAATTTAAAACAAAAATAAATAAAATACTTGTCATCCGTACTAGATATTTACTAAACCTTTGATTAAAAAATACATCATTCAGATTGGAAGGGTATTAAGAAAAATAAGTTATGTATGAAACAGGCAGCGCAGCCGTTCCTCTTAATACAATTGAATTTACAAAACGATATCATTAAAACCACTCGAGCCACGCAGTACCGTATATGCTACGATACCTCAAAAGCAATTGAGGCATGTTGTGCTAAATGTCCGTCATCAAATGATACGTCCTCATTAATCTCACTCTATCTAATTGGAAATCTTGAGTGATATCAGATGATAAAAAATATCTTACCGTTAGCACCACCATCTTCGCATCGCCGTCAGTTGGCGTTAATTGACGCAGATATTGGTAAAACCAAGAAGATGGACAACGAAAATTTTAATAAAATGGTCAGGAAATATCTATATACGAGTATATAAGAATAAACGTAAGTTTGTTTGTTTGTCCTCGATGGTTTCGAAAATCACTGGACCGATTTCGCTGAAAATAGCACAGTTTATTTTTATTAGTGCCGGGAAGGTTTAAAAAGTAGTTTGAATGAAATCCAATATGTAAAACTGTTGCTATAACGTTTTAAAATTAGTATGAAAAACATTGAACCCGCCATGTTTTATTTAGATTAGCCCATAGATATAACACTCTGGTTAGCCATAGATTGCATATTCAAAAGAAGAAGGTTTTTTTGGGTAGAATATTTTCAAAATGGAAAACACGAGTAGGTACCTACTTAAGAACTTTATGATTTAGATATATTTAGAAAAAAATAAACGTTTGGAATGAAATATGATTACTTTCACTGTCAAATCAATTATTGTACCCGAGCAAGGCCGGGTACACATCAGCTGGTAGGTTATAAATTAATAGTAAATGTGAGAATAAGATTATAAAATTATATTAATTTTCACACATGCTGTGGCGGATGCTAGAGCTCAGTTGATATCCATACTCGCGTATGTGCTGTGCTGCACAGTGTAATGTGAAGACTCACGTCTGTGCCATTCCTGCTCTGTACTGTTCTGCACTGCGCTGCGCTGGTAGATGCGAATAGACTTTTATCGGTTTATCTCCCCACGCCTCTGGGCGACAGCGTGTGCCCATAAAGATTTTGGCGTGGAGGGTGGTAATGCACGCCGATCGGAGTGCCAAGATGTCGCTGCCCACCAACGCCCCCCACCTTCCGCTCACCGCCCCCCCCCCCCCCTGCGGTCATTGCTGCAGGATACAAGTTAGTTCCTACCAATGACTAAATAAAATGCATAAGCGAGGACTTGGCATACGAATCAAACTATCTGTCCGAACGGCCAGTAAAAAATGGCGGCCAAGATGGCGGCGACGCCGTGCCGTTTCCACGATTACCAATATTTATTTTATTTATTTATAGAACATTTAATCGAGTGAAAACAATTAATATGTATTGATAGAAGCACAATTAAAGTAAGGCCATCAATCCATTGACAAAACTTTATCATCGTGCGTTGAGTATTTGATATGAAAGGTAAAAAATATTACACTATAAAGTCGAGAAGAAAATGAAAGCAATAATAAGTGAAAAATCAAGGATAATAACATTTTTTTAATGATATTTGAGATTTCGTTTTATGGAATAACTTATTGAAGCTTATAAAATCTTATTGTAATAATTTATAATCTTTGAAGATAATATTAACAACTCTCAAAATGAAACATGAAACCGAAGAGACACATAAAATAAAAAGATAACAGTAGCAGCTGGTAAACGAATCCGGGACCGCATGGTCTATTCGGGACCTTGCGCTCTAATCCACTGAGCTACAGCTACCCCAATCCGTCTAATCATTTTTTATCGATATCATACATCGATTTCTAAGAAATATTAAAAGGAACGGATAAACCGTGAGGTCTTAGGTTCAATTCCCAGATGTGACTAATACCTTTTTATTTTCTGTTTATTTTTTTATGTCACGTTTCAAATTTCTAATATTATCTCTTTCAATGATTAAGTATTACAATAAAGTTTGTAATCTTCAATAAGTTATTCCAATAAAAAAAAATCATTTAATACTTTGTACAAGCATAACAAGTCCGATCTTTTACGTTTATTTTAAACCTTTAAGTATTTTAATCTTTATTTGTACAAATTTCAAGTCAACAGAAGTAAATTGCTTGTTTCCTTACTCTATATTATTAGGGCATCTCTTATTCTGTATTCTAAAGCACCTACTGTATCACTGGATCAACCGATGAGGGGGCGATGGTATGAACCGCACCCCCCGGAATGCAATAGGTTAACCAACAAATAAAGTACTGAATATTAGAAATAGTCCAAGCAACCCAAATTTAGGATTGCTTGTGTCGATGCATATCATAGATAATAAAAACAAGTGGAATGGCATGGAAGCGAGCTACGACCGAATTGCTATGCAATGAAAGTTATTCATTTATTCACGCCTAGAAGGCTTTTACATGTCGATACATTTATCACATAGTTTTACAAAGGAGTATAATAATATAGTACATAACATAATAATTAGAGTGTAAAAGAAGTAAGTAGGTACAATATAAGTATCTACGTTTTACCTGCGGTTACATTATTACTGCGTTTGGTGTGTAGGTAGCAGGGAGATGCAGTTCATAGTGAAAGGCCACCATTTAGAATCGAAACGTTGCTTTAAATGGCTTTAACTGTGTTTAGTGCTGAGATCTGAATAGCCAGGTACTACCCCACTTTCCTCCTAACCTTCTCCTTACCCTACCCGTGCCCATCAGCTACAAAAGATGCCCTTCTACACATACATTATTTTCTGTTATTCCGACTTCTGACATGGCCCGATTCAAGTATTTGATTCACTTGATCGTGCCATGTCTTCCTCGGACGTTCCCGGCATCTTTTTCCATTCACATTCGCGTCATATGTTCTCCTCACACTCCCCTCTTCGTTCATTCGCTCTAGCTTAGCATTTAATTGCAGATATTAATTATTTGGGACTACAAAATGTCATTAATATGGCAACACCAACCTATCGACTTTGTATTTAAATATGTTCCTCACATTCAAATGTTTTAACATATTCGCATTTGACGATTCATTTTAAAGAAACAAGTCAAATCATCATAATTATATTTCAAATGAAATTATCTTCCTTGCAGAGCGTTAAAAAATGAAAAAAAATTTAAACATAAAATTATCTCAGAATATGATGTAGAATCATCTCCTTTCGGAAAGTACCTCTAATTTCTCAGAACCGTTTTGTTAAAGTAAAAATTGTGCTCTTGGACGATTGTGTTTTTTAAACTTACATTAATAACTTACATTAATTAACGAGGTAATATTAATGAGGTAATTGCATTTACAACTTACATTAATCTTCCTATGAGCCGTCTTGGTGTTGCAATTTAAAACCTTTTAAACGGTCGCAGCGCTCGCATATTTTGTCTACTATTTAATGTCAGACAATTTTATACATTTTGTTTATTTAATTTTCGATGGAACAATTTCTTTTTAAGTACACCAAGTCATTTTTCTTTTTTTTTTTTATTTCGTTCGGAAGTCAATAACATAAATTGCACATCTCGTAGCTAATGAACTGCTTGCCGTATTGTGTATGCATCGTGTTTAAATGTATCACGCCGTTTCTTTACAGCTAAAAATTCTGAGCTACTTTGTCCAAAGGTAGTATTACACTTAGGTACATTTTGTTTGTCCATTCTGACATTATGATTAAGTGAGATGGTAACCTTTGAATATTTTTGGCAAAGATTTTTTGTATTCGTCGAACTGTTTAAAGATTTCCGTTGTTGACATCCTTGTGGGGACCGTTAAAAGAAAGTGGTATTTTTTATGCATTTCTGAGTTATATAGGTTGTTTTATGTGATTTGATGCTGCTGAGCCCCATCCTAATATTCCATAATAAAAAATGAGTGTGACATAAAGCATTACATGCTCTTGTAGATCCGTGATTGACAACATATTTCGGTATTTTTTTAAGAAGCAGATGTGTTTTATTTGCGTTTTGGGGGTTCCATTAATACTCAATGTCCGGAATGTCAAAATAGAACGCAACCAGCGGTGATGTGTTTAATGTGAAGGTAAAAAAATAATGATTAAAGTAAAAATTGTGTTATACAAAGAAATTATAAAAAAATACACATTGTGTAAACACTGTTCGTTGAAGTTTATTTTTTATATTAAAAAAGCTTCAATTTTCTATTAAAAGTACCGCATGTATCATTGAATATGTCGGAATCCATAAAAGTTTGATTTTGATTGAAAAACTCGCACATTCTTCTGATTGGATCTCTGACACCAGCATTTGTGCGCGTCCGGCTAATGTGTAATAAGTCGTTAAACCCAGTTGTTCTGGGTGATACATTAAACTTTATTAGTGGGAGTAAGGTAGGACAGTCGATAACGTTATTACAGACTTTATGCAGGGTCATGAGATCAAGGTATGTTCTCCGGTTAGAGAGGATGAAGACATTATAGATCGAGAACATATTGTATGTACCCAATATGCAAGCCTGCAATTGGCAACGTTATTTTAGAGGGACATAAAATTTACTTCTATATGCATTTATTTTTTAAAGTTAGACCAGAGTTATAGATAACAAAAGAAAATTTTAAATCTCCTACTAACATCACAGTAAGCGGAAGATGTTGCTTGTGACGAGATGGGGGACTTAGCCAGCAGAGGGATTAAACTCATGCTCATGTATATATCATTAAATAGACTATTAGGATTATATGGACATTTATTGTTTATTGTAAGAAAAGAAAATATATATTTCAATAGCAATACAGTCTGGAAGCCTGTAGCCTGGGCCGCTACGTCAGATGTCAAGAATGAAATGTTATATTAGTAACTAACGACGCTTTCGTGGGACCCAGACACGATGCCAACTCGGCTACTGTCCGATTAATAACCATCATTCTATATTTCTCTATTATTTTTTTTATTCCATTCCATTTTTGTAGATACCATCATCCAGAATCGAAACGTTGCTTAAAACGACTTTAGTCGTATTTGGTGACCAGATCTGAATAGCCAGATACTTTCCAATCTTCCTCGTTCCCAACTCCTTTCCTTCCAAACACCTGTCTGCCACGCAACATTCTCCGATTGAGGATGTTATGACCCCTCTGGCTCCGGGCAGTAATCATATGAAAAATCGTATGATTTAAAAAAAAAACCGAGGGTATGAAATATGTGTTGCCATGTGACGTATACGTAGGCTCGCATAATATAAGAATTAACTGTACGAATAAAGTAAACATTGAAAAAACTTTTTTTTTTAACTTTTCGCTTTTGGAAGCGCCACGTAGAGGGTTACTCCATCATGAAAAGACTAATAAATGTATGTACATTACTCGTCTCGTCATAGCGTCCGCCTAAGTTCACCCCCGCCCCCACGGCGCCTCCCACATCGGCCTCCCCCCTGGCGGTCCCCCTGGCGGTCCCCCTGGCGATCCCCCCAGCGACATATAAAATGATAATATATCCAGCGCGACCCAAACCATCACATTTTAAAATGTCTTTCGGTTGCCAACTGATTTTAAGCCCGGCGCGATTCCGCAAGGATTTTGTATCATTATTTTTCTTAGTGTAGCCGGTAGGAAGGGAGGATAGAATGTTTTACGCGTAATACATGTAACATGTAAAGAAACATAAATAAATGTATAATACAACCGCGATCAATGCTTCTGTTACACCCCTCATTTATTTTTGTATTTAATATAAATAAAATCGCAAATCTTAACGAACGGATTGCAATCATTGGAGCGCAGACGTCAGGTGGGAATGCTGTCTTTGTTCTACAGGTATTTTAATGGAAGATGCTCTGAGGAACTAGCGTCATTGATCCCTTCGGCATCGGTACCGGGACACCGGGAAACAGGCCAAACGCGCGCTCAACATTTGCGCACATGGTTGACATTTGTCACATGAGAACGGTCGCTTCTACGACTCGCTTTTGTGTTCGACAGCTCGGATGTGGAATGATCTGCCGGCCTCTATGTTTCCTCCCTCCTACCGGATCGGTTTCATCAAGACCTGCGTTCACTCTTTCCTATTATCTAAAAGACCCTAAACACAGAATCCCCAAAGATGATATAGGCTCTGAGGGAAATAATTTCATTCTGAGCCTACTGTAAAAAAAAATTGTAAATTGATTATTAAGTTCTGGTGGTATTTTAGTTTTTTTTATCATTGTGACTGCTGTTTTGACGTCCAAGGCCATTTTTAAACTGTGGTTAGGCCACGTTGAGGCGACTTATTTATATGATTCTATTTACCCTAACCCAATTTCAATTTTTATGGTGCCATTCGTATTAGAAACACTAGATCTCAGAGTCAAACACACATACAACAAGGAACCACAAACACAACATTTGAACAAAAAAAAATCTTATACTATAGTACTAAACTCTACAACAAAATCCCACTATGCTTTAAAAATCACAACAACCATGATAAATTTTAAAAACAAATAAAACACTGGATACGTTACACAGGGAGATCTGAAATAGAAAATATATTAACACCAAATACAGACAAAACCGAAACCACTCATCTGAACTTAAAACACCTCACCCAACAATTTTTTTTTTTTTCATCAATTTAATGTAAAGTAATTTAATATTTTGTAAATGAAATCCTCAGCACAGGAAATTCCAGTGAGGATATCATTTTTTTATTATGTTATGAAGATAATACAACATTATTATTAATATTCATAATTTTTCATTTCATCGTTCCTCTGCCAGTTCCATGCCTCACATCAGGGTTGGTATCAGCACTCGATTGTGAACTACTAGCTTATATTATTTGACTTTTTTTTTCAATGTTAATTACAATCGGTTCCGCTTAATTGAACTTTTTTACTTAATTTACCCCTTCCCCTTTGGTCACTTCCCATTCCAACATCTAAATATTCATGTATGTCTGTCATTATTTTGTATCTTGGGTTAGTCTTAATATAGTCCTGATGAAGGAAGGGCACTTCCGAAACCGGTCGATCATTATAGTAAAATGAAGCGGTTTAAAAAAAAAATTATGCGTTCATACTAAAACTGATAGTAATTTACTTCGGTTTTCTGGAAGAGTAAATTGAGAAATTAAATATATTTGCATTTGTAAAACGATTGAATAACATTGTCTCGTGACCTAGGACGGTGTACAGGACGCGCCAACCTTAAATTCCGACCTGAAGTCTGTGCAAAACGGATTACAGCTTTATTTTATGAAAGTAGGCAAAGATGAGAGCCCAACATCCGCACTGAACACCTGTGCTGATTTTTTATAATTGCATTTCCATAAAAATAAAACAGGTTACAGTTATTAATGAAATCTTGCAGAAAAAAATTGCTTTATTGTTTTTCTAATTCTTTGAATATTCAATTTAATTACAGCTGAATTACACAGCATCAAAGGTCTGGAGGAAAGTTTTGAGGTTATGATGCGTTAGCCCTACCCTTACCCCTACCCCTACCCCTACCCCTACCACAACCCCTACCCCTACCCCTACCCCTACGCCTACCCCTACACCTTATTAATGAATTCTTGCAGAAAAAAAATGCTTTATGGTTTTTTTAATTCTTTTAATATTCAATTTAATTATAGCTGAATTACACGGCATCAAAGGTCTGGAGGAAAGTTTGGAGGTTATGATGCGTTAGCCCTTCCCTTACCCCTACCCGTACCCCTAACCCTAACCCTAACCCTACCCCTACCCCGACCCCTACCCCTACCCCTACCCCTACCCGTACATCTTCCCCTACCCCATACCCCTACCCCTATCTCTACCTCTACCCCTACCCCTACCCCTACTTTACTATCTAACATAAAATGTCCGAATTTAAAGGGGAGGGAAAGGGGCGAGGGGGTGGTTTTTAGAAATCTCATGTAGACTGTAACCTTCCTCTTGTTTCGAAAATGTAGTGTGCAAACTTTTATCGAGCACGGAATAAAATTGTAGATTTGCGTACAAAATAAACAAACACCGCCCGCCCGGAACGTTCTTCTTCACACTCGTATGATAGATAAAAGAGATAATGATATTGATTGTTTCCCTTTTTTATTACTATTTTTGATGATTTTATTTTTGGAATTTAAAAAAATATATATTTTTATAATTTTACGTTAAACTTCGCTTATCAGAGCCAGTCGCTTATTTGGGACAAAATGTTTGGGACCTGATGTGTCCCGATTAAACGGAATCGACTGTATTTTAATTCTCTAATAAAAATTAACACACTTGTTTTATAACGATCTTGTTCTAATATATCGTGTCAAGGTCCAGTTACCCTGTAACATGTTTACATACCCTTAGGCTTAGACAAAACATTGAGGTTAAACATGATATAATGACGTCATCGTAAAAAGACACCCAGACATGCAATAAAAAAACCCTCCTAAATACTTCAAGAACTCACTATTACTTTCACTTCTTCATTTAATCACCCCCAACAGTTCCTTTCAGACCAACCCCCCAACCCCCTCCCCTGCCAACTCCCCAGCCTCCCATTCTCTCATCCCCCTCCCCCAAATATCGGAAAAATGAAATTAATCTGTGGTTAATGATCCGGAGAGATTATTTGTTATTTTTTACGCTGAGAATAATATGCGATTACGCACATAAAACCTACCCACTTATTACTTGTATTTTTATCATTAAGCAATATAATTTTCTTTGCGTACGTATGTGCGTAATTGCTGTGAGACATTTTTAAAAATGGAACTTTTGGGTCCGTCGAGAAAAAAATAAAATAATTTCGAACAAATTTTTTAAAATTAATACGGCAGCCCTTGCTATAGTGAAATACTCTTAAATGACAATACCTCCAGCTCTTGACCTTGATGGCAACAAGCGCCCCCTAACGGCCCGAGTTGTACGAATTGTTTTTTTTAATACATTTTAATAAATTTTCCGTGAAATGTATTCTTAATAAATTACAGATATCAATAATTCATAAAATAAATATTATTTGACCTTCATGTGATTTGAACTAACTAACCATCACGAAGTTTCCCCGCAGGGGTAAGCAGAAAGGACGGACCGCCAAACAACTCGATCTTGCTTTATTCACATTCATACATTCTCATCTATTATTCCGACTTCTGCCATGGCCCGACTATCTAAGCGTCTCTTTCTTAATCTTACTCATTACGTTTATTATATTGCATTCTTTACGAATCTCAATATTTTTTCACAAGATCATACATGGTTTTACCACACATTCGCCTGAGAGATCTCATTTCTAAGGCATTCAGTTTACTTTCATCGTTCCTCTGCCAATTCCATGCCTCACTGCCATACATCACGGTTGGTATCAGCACTCCATTGTGTACTGCTAGCTTCGCTTCTTTGGACAACTTTTTGTTAGCGCCAATCGCGTTCAGTCCTCCGTTAATGGAGTTTCCTGCATTCTCCTTTTTTGCTCATGTATTATATTTAAATAGACTATTAGGATTATATAGACATTTATAGCTTGAAGTGATTTTTCACAAAAACGGCGCTATACAAGTCATCAAAGTATTATAATTATTATGTAGGGAGATAACTCAGATGCTGGCAAGTCATTCCACAGCCGAGCTGTTGAACTCAAGAACGAGTCGTGGAAACGACCCGTTCTCATGTGACAAACGTCAACCGTGTAAAAATGTTAGGCGCGTGATTGGCGTGTTTCCCGACTATGCACCGGTGCCGAAGGAATCATAAACACAAGTTTCTCAGAGCATCTTCCATTGAAATACCTGTAGAACTGTTGTTACTCAGGTAAAGACACCTCAGCCGGTTGTTGACATGACCACAGTACTCACACAGCATGTTTAAAACTTTTTACTCGACTTAAAAAAAAAAAAAACAAAGTCATTGAAATGGAAGAAAGTTGAAAAACACACCAAGTAAAACTTTACGATTTCTTCAAAATTTGAACAACGTTACACTTGCTGTCCCTTTTCCGATAAAAGCAATAATGCTGTTTCTCAGTAAGGTTTCGCAAATAAATCCCTTTCGAAAGTGTAGGTATAAAAATACATCAATACACATAATCCTAATGAGTCTGTGTTGTTTTTCTCATCTGTAATTATGCGACCTTTTAAATTTGTTTTTTATTTTGTATTATTTTTAAAAACGATCTTAGACTAGACAGTGATCGAGTGAGGAGCATTATTTTAGTAACGCGATACTCTTTCATTAAAAAGTTAACAAAAACCCGCCGGCTTAAAGCAACAATAAATTGTTTCGGGGATTTTCCTGCGAAGCAATTATTAAATCTACTTGAATTTATTATTACTTGCGCAATTTTTTTTAAAATTATAAAACATATTCCAGTTTTTGCTAGAAAGTCCTTGAAGGAATATTGTACTGTATTTTTATTACGAAATTTTTTCCCTAACGCCTAAAATGGTATTTATTTATTATATTATTATTATTATATTGTATTGTTATTATATTATATTATATGTGCTTTTAGATCAATCTACCGACAATCTACCGACAATCAATCTACCGGTTTCGCTGAAAATAGCACAGTTTGTTTTTATTAGTGCCAAAAAAGTTTAGAAAGTTGATTGAATGAAATCCAATATGTAAAACTGTTGCTATAAAGTTTTAAAATCAAAATGCAAAACATTGAACCCGCCATGTGTTATTTATCTGAGCCCATAGATATAAGACTCTGGTTAGCCACAGATTGCATATTCAAAAGAAGTAGGTATTTTTGGGTAGAATATTTTCAAAATTTAAAACACGGGTACTTAAGAACATTATGATTTAAATAAAATATTCAAATTGATGTTTCTTTATTTGAAGATAGTTACTTTTGCTTTCAAATCAATTATTGTACCCCAGCAATTAAGGTCGGGTACACACCAGCTAGTAGGTTATTTTGTTTTGTAGGTTAAGTGTAAAATTTCATCAAGCTAGAAATAAAACTGTAGATTTGTATATAAAACAAAAGCACGCCGCCCGCCCGGGATACTCTTCTTTACATGATAGAAGCAGAAGATAACTGAAGAACCCGTTGCCGGGGGTTATTAATGGTTTTGGGGGAAAGTTTTGAGGTTGTGATGAGTTACCCTTACCCTATCCCTACTCCTACCTACCCGTACCCAGTAGTTTCCCTCTTATTTTGAACGTCGTGTGTACGAAATTTCATCAAGAAGTTCCGAAATTCAGCTTTAAGGGGTGGGGAAGGGGGACGGTTTTTCGAAATCTCATTTAGACAGTAGCCTTCCTCTTTTTTCAAAAGTCAAGTGTGCAAAATTTCATCAAGCTTGGAATAAAACTGAAGATTTGTATACAAAACAAACACACACCGCCCTCCGGGAACTGCGTCGAGTTTCACGCACGTGCACCGGCGCGGAGGGGATCAACGCTTCTAGCTCCTTCGAGCAGGCTCCATTGGAACATATGTAAAACAGACTCAGCATCCCTATATTGCGTCTTACATTACAGACGCAATGTAGGGATTACTGGTTCCGATTAACGGAGTTGTTACCTAAAAATATATTGCCAATGAGGAACTCCAGTGAAATATATAATGGCGTCAGCTAACGCCGATTCTGAATATATAACTTTAATTATAAATAATTATACTTAGAATTTATAAATCGTTATTTAAAAGTCAGTAAAAAATGATCTCATCATAACACCTTGTTATGTTGGTACCATTGCATTTGGAACATCTGACGTCACGTGAGCATTCTAGTTTTGGATTAGTATGGACATTTTTACTTTCCATTTTTGTTTTGTATTTTAAATATGTATTTTTTTAGTTTTGGCAAAATTTAAACTTAATTTGGGTGACTTTAAGCTATATAATTGTTTTTCAATATAAAAATACTTATTGATAATAAATAAATATTATTGATGAAAAATTTGCAGTATTCATTAGAAAACCAATTATCAATATGGATATTGTGATAATGTTAATTCTCAATACTATTATTATTATTAGAGTAATAGTTTCTAAAAAGTCACAAAATTGTATTACTTATATTTAGTTATGGTTTACCATGAATATAATATAAAATTATTTACGGTAGAGCTCATCCATGTTTTTACATTTGACATTTAACCTCAAAACTGATCAATTCGACCGGCCGTAGATTTGGAGCATTTTAGCGGGTTTTGAAAAATTGAAAATTATTTTAACTATGATACTGTATTTAAGTTTAAACGACATTATTGATAATTTTTGTTTTTTTTTTTAATTACTGGAGTATTTATTTCGCCAACCAGACCATAAGCGTGACGTCACGGTACATAAAATTATTGGCGCCGCAGTATGCGATATCGTTCTACCATAATATTGTGTCATGGGATGTCATGGGTATTTTGAGCTGTCGTTTTACCCAAGTTCACTTTGAAAGCTCATAACTTCCTCATTTTTTGAGATAGCGAAAAACTAATCTTACTTTCTTTATCAACTCTTTAATTATAATACATTTTCATCGAAAAAAATCGAGGGTTACTACGAATCCGAAGGTCGCGAGTTCAAATCCCGGCGTAGGCAAGTAAATTTTATTTAATTAATTTGTGCTGTTTCACGATTAATTAATTTTAAAATAATATGTAGTGTATTTGCGCACGTTCCAGAGAGAAAGGATACTCTCAGTATCGCCCTGGTGAAAGACCACCATTCAGAATTGAAACTTTGCTTGAAATGGCTTTTAGCCGTGTTTGGTGACCAGATCTGAATATCCAGGTATTTCCCCATCTTCCTCTTCCCCTTCTCCTTCCCCTCCCCAATACATTAAGCCTCACAACATTCCCAAATTGGGGATTCCATAGTCTCACTGGCTCCAGACGGTTGGGAGCAGTTGTGACTCTTCTGAGGGTATTCATATAAAAATATATATAAATTCGAAGACAACCTCATTGGGAGCAGTTAGAGAGAACTGCATTCAGTTGGTATGATATCCTTAGCATGCATTAATGTCCATATGTACACACGGAGGCGAGCATTTCCATATAGGCACATAAGCATTGTCTACCCTACCTTACTCACATAAAAATAACTTACCCAAAATATTTGATTATTTTTCCAACTGCCTTACCCTGATTCAAAGCATTGTGCACGCCACTGTGTACCATTACCAATGTTTTATTTATCACAAACAAAATAAAGCGGCGAAAAATAATGAGACGTATTTTTTTCCAACTTATTAGACGCCCCTCGCTAAAAGTTCCTTCATGTTTTCCCAACTGCGAGGAATACATTAAAAGTTCTTCTATTATTCGGCGGTTGGATTTCACCAGTTTATAGGGAGACTCCACTGAACACACAATTCCTAGAACTGTGATCTAGACCGGTCTGAAAGAAAACTTATAATAATAATAATGTCTTTATTTCAGCAGAACAAAGCGGTGAGTGCAATACTCTGCCTGCCATGTAAAAAGAATACATTTAAAAAAAAATTATGTGATGTGGAAATAGAACATAAAATAAATAAAATAACATATTTAGAAGTTATGCTACGGTGACTTGAGGGAAATTCTCCATCTATGATGTAGGGGCGCGCCCTGCCACTGGGCGACGGCCTGGACAAGAGTGTTTTCCGATCTCCGATAGCGCTGACTCGTTCCGGCTATTACAGCGAACCCATGCACCCTTCCCTCCGCGAACATCTGCGAGGCGTTGCATCGCCAAAGTAGACCGAGCAGCGCCCTGTAAGCGTGGTTATATATTATGTACTATGTCACTATAAATCCTTTCAACTCCTGTGTCTCAGAATGGTCAATGAATTTGATGACTTGTGCCCATCGACCAACAATATCTAGACAGGGCAGGTGGATCTTAAAAATGACGCCCGAACCAAGATGAATTGGTTCACGAAAACATTCATCAAAAAGAAAGTACATTATCTCGTAGTCAAAAGATCGCATGAACCATTGTTGTTTACCTTTTGTTGGTCTACATCGAGCAAATTCGTATCACAGCAAGTTTGCGTTAACAGAGTGGCTAACTTTGTCGAGATCATTTTTCAAACACAAAATTGAGACAGTTAAAGATATTTTATGTAAGAACTATGACGGACTTTATTATTGACAATTTAATCAGCTATATGAATACTTACGGAATTTTACATGAGATTGGGATCGTAAGTTTCAACTTCAAACTTGTGAAGCGTTTCTTTGTGGATTCCTATGACATGACCAAATTACATCATGCGATTTGGGTTTAACTTTGCCCTCCACATTATTTTGGAGCGAAATTACTTATAGATGGGCAAAAATTGTCGTTCTTATTTGTATTCCAAATCTAGAAGAAATATATCGATACTTTGGTTTCAGAAAAAAAATCTTAACACGAATTTGCCCAAACCACACCTCCATCGGGTTATCTCTTCAGTGGAAAACGAAAAAATACAAATAACCATTGCAATTCATAGGAAAAAAACTTATGAACTTTCTTTTTCTCTTTTCCACGTTATTTACAGCAAAAGAAATTCTTTAACGAGATGGGTGTTTTTCGTTGGATAATTTTTTTCGGTCATACGCAATGATGTAGCAATATTTTCCATGCAATGGTCTCTAGGACCTGGGACTTTGTACAGGATTATTCAAAATAATGGACTCAATTTCGTACCGCTATACTTATTTGGTTGACAGCCAATCTGGGCTTTAACATGGGTTTTTAGACAAAATATAATAAGCTATCCAAAATTATTAGAATTTTTTAACCATAAAGTAATGTTAAATAATTATTAGCCTGAAACACTCATCCAAATTGAAAAAACCTTCCGAGAAAAGATAAATGTCGCCGACAGGACTCGAACCTGCACCCTTCTGATATCCGGTCAGATGCTCTACCGTTGAGCTACGTCGGCTTATCGCAAACTCGCCAAGTTAATTAATATATAATAGCGTTTCATTCAATAATTACTGTTTTTTATTATATTTCACCTGTAAATTTATACTAATAAAGTTGGTTGTTATGTTTATTACTTAAAATTTTCCCACACACAGGCAGCGCCTATGTGGGTTCCCATTTCTTACAATTATATTTTAAATAAGTATATACTCGTACATATATAAATATTATGTCCTATTTTATGTTAAAAAATTTTGGAAAAAATAAAGGAAAAAAAAACTCCCTCCGTATTTACAAAGCCGTTGCGCCCCATAAAAGTCCTACAAAATAGATAGCATTTAAGACTTTGAAAACGACAAATTCCCGCCATTCCTTATGATTAGGGAGCATAAATGCTCGCATGCAATAGTAAAAATGTTTTCACGTGAATAGCGCTTTGGTAAAATGCTTTTCCAACTCAACCGTTCTGTAATAGCTATAGATCATTTTGTAATTTCCAGAGGCGGCCGTAAATACATCATTACACTTTTAAATCTTACACTAGTATACCATAATTATAATACCCAATCACGATCAATCGTTATTTTTGGGGGGTACAATAAGGAACTCCACTAAAAAAGATTACGACCACTAAACATATATTCATATAGATCAACAAATGCCGATATATACAAGTTTTAAATTCTACGTATTTAAATATACGTAGAATTCGTAAATCGTTATTTAAAAGTGAATAAAAAATCATCTAATCAGAACACACTGTCGTGTTGGTACCATTGCATTCTGAACACTTGAGGTCACGGGTCTCGTACGCGCGTATTTTGGATTTGGATTTGTATGGAAATTTTTATTTGTCGGTTTTGTTTTGTATTTTTTTTAGTTTTGACAAAATTTGTGTTCATACCATTGCATTCTGAATCAGTGACGTCACGTGTGTCGTCCGCGCGTTTTCTGGTTTGGATTTGTATGGAAATTTTTATTCGTCGAATTTGTATTCTCGATAATTGTTGTTCAATATACAACACAAGTATTAATGAAACAAATAAGAATATTCACGGGCAAACAAATTTTCAATACGGATATTATGATAGCAGAAATTGGAGATATTTTGATAATGTTAACGTTAAATACTATTATTATTCTTTGAGTTAATTGTACT